>OW121744.1:44622520-44626439 GCA_933228675.1 Stomorhina lunata
ATCCTTCTCGTCATCACATTAAATTTATTAAGGAAATGTTTGTTTATTGCACAAAACAACTTTTTCATTCGTTTTTGTTTTGTTCTCCTCCAATCTAGCGATTTCTTGAATGTAATTAAATTTGAAATATTCCTACAACCGGATATATCAAACTTACATACACATACATGTATCTATCTATGTATGTGTGTAGTTAAGCTCTACCCAGTAAGAACAGTGTCAAACGTTTGAAATATGATGACTTTTAAATTTGATATGAAACGTTTTTTTAAAACTTTTTTCAAACCTAAACAGATGTTTGAGATTTACATTCATTTGAATGTAAATTTTGAAAAATGATAGTTTCTCAAATTGAGAATAAAGGTTATTCTCAAATCATTATCAAACCCTAAGATGATTTGAGAATAATTTGAAAATTGGTGTTATATAAATTTGATATCAAACCTTATTTTTAATTTTTTTCAAACATTAAAAAAAATATTTATTTAAAAAAAAAATTAATGTTTAAGATATTTCAATGGAATGGCATTGCATTTCAAAGAAATTCGTTATTTCATTCGGATTTTTTAAAATTGATCCATATTTGACCATAAAACCTTGCTTAAAAATTTCAAGATTAAAAGTTCAATAATATTCATATGCTTAAGTAAATTTTCTTTGTTTCTTAAAATTTTTCGTTACTAACAATAAAAAAGTTATATTTTAAGCAAAAGAATTCAAATATGATGCACCGTTTTCAAAAACAAAATAAGCAAACTCAAAAATATCAAAAATACAACGCCATTTTATTTATGTTCCACATGTAGATGATATCCACATTTGAAAAACCTTTGAGAATAAGGTTTGATAATGATTTGAGAATAAAGGCATTTCTCAATTTGAGAATAAAGTCCCCTTTTTGTTGAGAACGCTATTATTCTTAAATCAGTATCAAATCAGTATCAAACGTTTGACCTTTGAAAAAACATTTATTTTCAAATCATCCTCAATTTGAGAATAAACCTTTTTTCTTACTGGGTACCTTTATATTGCAAAATCCTTTATATGAAGGCGGAAAATATTCCATAAGAAAATGTAAAATTTCTGGTATTGTATAAAGGAAGCGAAAATCATATTTTACGCATTTATACTTTTTTCTATAGTTAAACTAAAATATGCACGGAAAAAAATAATTTTAAGTCGAATTTTTATGAAATTATTACTATATTTAAATAATATTAAGGTTAAATAGTTTTATCAGCAATATATGTATTTATTTTCGGTGCGTAAATTATAGATCTATAGTGTGAATAAATTTGAACTTTTATACTGATATAATAAGTATATCCCGTATAACAATTTAATGACAATCTAAGGCTTGTACATATCTTCAAAAAAATCACTACCAAATATTATGAGTGAAAGTCTCATCTAAATGGATCATTAATTTAGAGATAAGTGACTATATTCCAAAATAGCATTCAAGTCCATTAGGGTGACAATTTTTTGTATGAAAGAAAATGTTTTTTTTCGCATTTTATAACTTTTCTCTCGCTATGAATATTTTAAGGAAACCTAAATTTTGACATTTGACCCCGGCGAAGAAAGGGTTAATCTAGTCCAATATTAAAAATTCTTTCAGCATAGGTTTCTCATAAACTAATCAATAATATTAATTATTTTTTTTTTTGTTAAAATTTAATACAAGTAAAATTTACCGAGCATCTACTGGAATTTGGCCCAAAAATTTTAATTTTCTCGAAATTCGTAAATTTTAAATCAAAGGTATGGCGAAACTTATCAAGATATCGACCTATATTTTTTTGTATTTTATTCTCCCATTTGTCTGTTTTAACTCACTGCTGAGTAAATTCTAAATTTGTAATATTTGTTGAACCAAATTTTCAAAAAATTAAAAAATGATTTTTGGTACCGACCTGAGAAAAGTTTACCATTTTCCAACATGAAAAAAAGTAAATTCGATTATATTTAAGCAAAACTGGGGCTAAATTACCGCATTCGATATCGATCGAAATCTTAGATATTTTCAAAACATTTGTGTAGATATTTTTTAGATATTTTCAAAACATTTGTGTAGCATACGTTAAGGATAATTAAAATTACTTAAAAGATGCACAGTTTACTATGTTTATACCCTTCACCACCATAGGTGGAAAGGGTTTATAAGTTTGTGCTGATGTATGTAACGCATAGAAATATTTGTCTTAGACTCTTCTTTTAGTATACAAATAGGCTTAGAATCACTTTTAAGTCGTCTGGACGGCTGGCTGGACCCCCATGTAAACCTTGTAATCAAACTACAGGTCGCAATTCTAAAGATAATTTGATGAAATTTGGCACATATCATTTCTTTGACCATGGCTATTGAAATTTGTTAAAATCGGTCCAGTATTTATGGTACCTCCCATAGGTCCCACTTCCCGGAATTGATATATTGGCCACAAAATTCAATATTTTTTCATGAAATTTTAAACAAATACTGCTTATGTAAACTTAAATCACCGTACTAAATTTTGTTGAAATCGGTCCACATTTGACCATAGCTCCCATACAAACTCTTTTCTCAAAACGCACTAAATGACACTAAATTCACTAAAACGCTCCTAAATCCGAAGACAATGAGAATTTTAAGTTTATTTTTTGCATACATAATTTTTGTAATAACTGTAATCAATTTACCAAATTTCGAGATAATCGGTCCACATTTGACCCTAGCTCTCATATAAGTCCAAATGACGGAAACAGCTTAAATGTAAGTTTTGAGAATATGTTTGTATGATGGCAAAATTTAGCAAATATTTGTCTTTATATAGGAAAAAGAACACCTTTGACCTTAGTGGTGAAGGGTATCGTATGGTCGGGCTTGACCGACTATAGCACTTTCTTACTTTTTTTGTTTTGAAGTTATGTGTTTGCCAAAACATGAACAATAGTAAAAGAGTTTTAATTGCACTATATGTTTATAAAAACGAATCAAAATGGAAACCAAATTTCAGTAAACTTTTTTGCATTGAAATAACTTTGAACATCCCTAAGGTATACTTCACAATATTTGCTTAAAAATCTGAGTTTTCGATTGATATCAAATGCGGTAATTTGGCCCCTGTACTATTCAATATTAACGAGTCATTTAATCATAAATTATGTCTAACTTTGACATTTTTTTTGCAACATACAATTTTTGGTGCATATCTTTAGGCGGGTTTTCAGGGACATACATTTTCAGGGGATACATGGAATAACTCCAAAACTTCTTTATAGGTTTTTTGTTTTTGACTATTTGAAATAAAGCTGGATTAGTTTTCTTTAATATTCCATTATTTTTTCTTGTAAAAATTGTTTATTTTTGGTTGAAATCTCTCAAAAATAAAAAATAACCCATTTTTCAACATACAAATGGGCTCTTAAACTTTGGACCCGATGCCCGTAGAACGTTGTCCGATTTGGCAAATTTTCAGAACTAAGCTTTTAGACCTAGTGTCATAATATTCTGTTGAAAAACATTTGAAATCAAAGAAAACAAATTTTCCTGCCACCCTAATGTCCATCTCAAAGAAGAAACATCCATTTAAATTTCCGATAACTTTAAGACATATAAGATTCGGCATAGGCCTTTATGGCACTCTTACTTCTTCCTGACTCATTTTGTATTCAACGTCAAATTATCTTGTTTCAATATGAATTCATTTTATTTGTAGATTTAACTTTCTTAAAAGTTGATATAAAGAGTTTGTTTTAGAATTGACCTGAACTCAAAAATTTTAATTTAAATTTGACTTAAGATTTTGTTCAGTGTTGCCACAAAAATTTTTTCTATTTCCTAAAAATATTTCTTTATTATTTTTTCACCTGTTTTCCTCATACATACTCAGGTTGTTTTTATCGTCATATTTGTTAGTGCAACCACAAGATATTTCTA
>OW121744.1:44626639-44756639 GCA_933228675.1 Stomorhina lunata
AAAAAAGGATTCTGTTCATTTGAATTTGTTTTGAAAGGGAATTTTTAAAATAATGTTCTAAAAAGGTTAATTACAAACCAATTTATTTAAATTTTTCCTTTAATTTAGTTGGGTTGGAAATTTTAATTTGTTAATTCTCAGAATTAATATAAAAACTTTTTTTTTTAATGTCAAATAGATATAAAAATCTCAAATAAAAGGTCAAGGTAAATCAAAATAGATAAATATAGGGTTAAGACCAACTTGTGCAAAAATTGTACCTCATATTTTTGTGAACCGCCGTGGTATAGCAGGTTAGTCATCCGCCTAGCATACCAGAGGCCCAAGTTCGATCCCTGGCCAGACTCGCTTGAAAAAATAAATTTTGAAAAAAGCGGCGGTTCACCTCATAACTCAGCCAGCCACTGGTTATTGAGTATTAGGCTATGTAAAACTTCTCTAACTAATGCATTTGCAGTTCAGAGACGGCGTTGAAACGTAGGTCCCTTTCAATGAGTCTTAAAATTGAATCGTATGAGCTCATTGTCTGAGAGAAGTACCCCTTGTTCCAATTGGAATGTTGTCGGGGAGTTATTTATTATATATATAAGAGAGAAAAGCAATATTTTGAACAGTTCACGAGATATAGACTTAAGAAATAGTACATGTTTTTTGAAATATATTCTTAAATTCATCCCCAGTAGAAAACTTTAAAAATTAATTAAAAAAGTCTTACATTAGGTTTTTCTTCTACCATCGACTTATCTTGGTTTATCCCTCATCTCAACTAAGGACATTGACCACCTCGTGGCATCACCTGGTTACCTACCTTAACCTCTTGACGTATTTTCACGAGTCTGACTCGTAGTACAATTTCTGTGCCTAACATGATTACCACGAGTCTGACTCGCTTTGCGACTGTTCTTAAGCATCAAAACCGGTTTGTTTAGTGCAAGTTGTGTATGAACAGTTTGAAGCGGACTTCGTTGAGCTGATTGATATGTCTAGGGGTTAACACCCGCTAAAGTAGTGAGCTAACAAGTGCCGCGAGTTCTCACATGAGAACTATAAAAATATGGGTAAGGATGTCGGGCTAGTAACCCATTCCTGGAAAAAACAATTACTATGAAAAAGCTAAAATTAAAATAAAAACGGAAACCTAAATGTAAGAAGAGGACGTCCGAAACTTCGATAGAAAGACCAAGTAGAAGAAAATCTTGCAAAGCTTGGCCTACGAAATTGGAGAATAGAGCAACAGATCGAAGTATATGGATTTCTTAGGCATGCTTAGCCTTTGACCTTAATAGATTGTAAATATAGGAAATTTAAGTAAGTAATTAATTGGAATTCTAGTGCTGTATTACACTAGATTATGTAAAACTTTAAAAAAAACTTTTTGAAAAAGTTTTTAATTTGTTGACTATCAGTTCTCATTTGGTCTCAAAGGGCAGACATGACCCGCTGTTTTGCTTTCTTCCGAACTTTTTGCTTAATTTCCAAGTTTTTCTTTATAACACAGTACGACAGTGGTTGGTACACATGAGAAATGTTAACAGAATATGAAAATAGGATTAAAATAAAGAAATACGTGTGTCGGCGTTTTGCAGTAGCATGTCAGAATTTTAAGAAAATCGATTTTAAAGATTCGAAGGACCGTGGAAGTTCAATTGTAACATAATACTATTGTAAAAAGTTCTATAAAAATAGAATAGGTGAATCGATTTAAATGCTTGAGCCAGTTTGGAAAAGGGAATTAAATTTGGATTTGTTTTTATTAAAAAACGCTAGATGGCGCTTTAATTTTTATTTAAAATTTAAAAATATCCAAAAAAAATTGAATGTAATTCAATGTAATGTAAATATAAAGTAAAAATACTATAATATCTTAACTATTATTTTGAATTTTTAATGAATTTCGTGCATTTTTTTGATATTCTTTAATTTTACATTAAAATTAAAGCGATCTCTAGCGGAAAATAAACAAAATCATATAAAAACGAATCCAAATTTTATTCCCTTTTCAAAACTGGCTCAAGCATTTAAAACGGTTCACCCATTCTACTTTTATAGAACTTTTTATAATAGTATTACGTTAAAAGTGAACCTCCACGGTCCTTCGAATCTTTAAAATCAAATTTCTTAAAATTCTGACGTGCTACAGCAAAACGCCGAGACACGAATTTCTTTATTTTAAGTCTATTTTCATTTTCTGTTAACTTTATTTTGTCGTACTGTGTAATAATTAACTATATATAAAATCCTACTTATCTACTAGTTAATAACTTTCACTTAATAAAAGCTTTTTTTTGTCGAATTTGTTTGCAAGTTGTTGAAATATTGAAATTTGTTTGTTTTCGCTTTATTTTGTTCTTTATCCAATTAATTTGTATCGAAGGATTTATGAACATTAAAAATACAAACAAACAAAAAAAAAAAAAAACGAAACTTTTTAGTTATGTCCTCTCGATGTCCTTAAAATATAACTAAACAAAAATATTTGCAAAATATAATAAAAGTAAAACGGAGGAGAAAAAAACATAAAAATAAGTTTTCTTGTTATTATCACACTTAAGTTTTTTTGTTCACTCTTGTTTTAAGGAGTTTGGGCTCTTCTCACCCAGAATAAAAATGGAAAATTTAAGAATAACATAAAGGACCAGAAAATTTTCATAGTTTTGGAAAATATTTATCTTAAGCTCATTTTTTTGTTATGAACAAAGAGAGGACATTTATAAAAGTTGATTATAAAAAATTATGAATAAAGTTTGAATAGAACACAAAAAGTAAGTGTTTGGTAAAACATGAAATAAGCTTAAGGACAAAAGTATCCGGTTAATCGATATTAAATTTTCAAAGGCCTCAAAACCTTAAATTTAAGTGGTTTTAATCACATGATTTAGAGTATATCTCCCAAACCAAAAAAGATAAAAACAAAGATAAAACTGAATGTAAGATCAGCAATGAAAATAAAAGCACACTTTTTTGGTATTTTTTGGAAATTAGGGTAAAAATGTTAACATTCCAAACCTAAAAGCAATAGAAAAAAATTCAAAATGATTTTGGATTAGCTGCGTAATTAAGGGAATAAGTATTAAATACTGTTTCACTTTTTTGGTACTTTTTCGATTTAAAGAGGAAAAAAGATAAACTTAGATTGTAAAAAAGGGGTATAAAATGGTATCATTCCGGTACTAAAAGCAATAGAAAGTAGCTGAAAGTAGCTGGTTTGGATCAGCAGCGAAGATAAGGGGATAAGTATTTAATAATTTTTCAAAAATGGGATAAATAGCGAAAAATTATAAAATTAATTTATAGTACCTTTTTGACCTATATTTATCTTTTAAAGATATCAACATTAAAACAAACTTTATACCGCAGTCAATAAATATGAAAAAATATGTTTCTGAGGGGCTCACATATTACGTAAAGCTCTTAGGGGGCAAGGGGGGTTATGACTTTTGTTATGGTGGAGGAATTTTGTATGCGTATTTCTATTGAAATGTGTTACACAGGGGGGGAGGAGTTCAAAATCAGCGAAAATATCGTTACATAATATACGAATAGCCCCTAATCTTTGTATATCTTTTGAAAAAATAAATGAACTAGTAAGAAAATTAAAATAAAAGTCGATAAATATATGTAGGACTCATTTTAAACACATATAAGTTACATTTTTCAATCTTAAGGATAAAAAAAGGAAAATAATCGTTGATATCATATCATATCCTAAACCTAAAGGGTCAGAAATATAAGAGAAACTACGTTAAGATAAGCAACGAAAATAAAATGGCAATTTAGAAAATTCAGCAACGTTATATCTTCAAAACTGAAAGTGATAGAAATAAAATTGTGTTTGCATCAGTTACGAAAATAAGGGGTCAGGTATATTTTATATGGGACAAGTAGAGGTAAAGAAGGGTAAACATCAACTAGTAGAGGTAAAGAATGTAAACTACCCTAAAACTTCTGAGGCATTACAAACTGCTGAGTCATCCTAAAATTGCTGATTTACCATAAAAGAGCTAAGTTATCCTAAGACTACTAAGTCATTCTAAACCGATAACTTTTTCTTGAACTGATGAATCATCCTAAAGAGTTATTTTTAAACTATAAAATCATTCAAAAACGTATATCTCATCTTACAACTGCTAAGTCTATCTGAAACTGCTGATGAGTCATCCTTAGACTGATGAGTAATCTGGAACTGCTGACTCATTTCAAAGTTCAACGTCATCACAAAAAAGCCGAGTCAGTCCAAAAATTAATGAGTCATCTTTAACTGCTGAGTCATCCCAAAGTGCAGAGTCATCAAGAAAGAGTGAGCCGTTGTTGTTGTAACTGCGATATTATTGTTAATATCACAGAAGTGGCAGTCCTTGGTCGGAATCCTAAGATTTCCGAGTCGTGCCGGTACGAAAAACCGACTGCCGTGGGAACGGAAATAGTGAGTCATCACAGCTGCTGAACACACCCTTAAGAAATGTGTGGCGGACTTTAAAATCAAGAAGAAAAAATACAGTCTTAACCCTCTGCAATTGACTTTTACTATTATTTTGACGTGGTAGATTGACAGACAACATTTCTATGGTTTATCTTTTCCAAGATCCGATTTGTAAAACTATAAAACCTTTTTTCCTTATTCACAGTCGGATCTTAAAAGGTGATATATCGATGTTTTTGTCAATATTTTGCTTAACTAGTGTTGGTCTCATATATCCAGTTGTAGTTCGAGACGCCCTAGTGTGCATTAAAAGTATATTTTTTGGAACACTTTAATATTTTCAAGTATCCTCGGAACTATTAAACTTCAATCATTATGATTTTGTTGGATCGAGGGATCATCAGAGATCTTATGTTAAATATTCAAAAGTCATCTCCACGTTTGTGCAGTCGTACTGTCAACTTGGGGATTCTATTCGATAGCTTAGCGGCTTGTTTCAAGTCCACATATTTTTCATATGTGGACCGATTCAGATGAGTCAGGAATTAGTTTCAGATACATATTTTTAATATCTTAGAGTTCTTTAAATTTTAATTCTATATAAAACAGTCTTTGAAGATGTTTGGGAAAATTTTTATAGCTTAACAAATTTTCAAATGGATTTTAGATTTGTACTGTATTTATATACATCATTTGTTAGTCTGTATTTAGATTCAAATAACTCATGGTACCCTAATTTACAATTTCATTCATTTTTATACCCTACACCATCATAGGTGGAAAGGGTATTATAAATTTGTGCTGATGTATGTAACGCATAGAAATATTTGTCTTAGACCTACCTTTTAGTATACCAATAGGCTTAGAATCACTTTCTGAGTTGATTTAGCGATTTCCGTCCGTCCGTCTGGCTGGCTGGCTGGCTGGACCCCCATGTAAATCTTGTAATCAAACTACAGGTCGCAATTTTTATAATGCGACCATGGCTATTGAAATTCGTCAAAATCGGTCTATTATTTATGGTACCTCCCATAGATCCCACTTCCCGGAATTGATATCAAATATATTTAAATCAAATATTGCTTATGTAAACTTAAATCACTGTACCAAATTTCGTTAAAATCGGTCCACATTTGACCATAGCTCTCACACAAACTCTTCTTTAAAAACGCACTAAATGGGACAAAAAATAACTAAAACGCTCGTTAATCTAAAGATAATGAAAATTTTGAGTTTATTTTTTTGCATACATAATTTTTGTAACAACTGTAATCATTTTGCCAAATTTCGAGATAATCGGTCCACATTTGACCCTAGCTCTCATATAAGTCCAAGAGACGGAAATAGGTTAAATATATCGGGTGGTTAAATTTCAAGGGCCGATGTTGATTTTGAATAAAACACAAACTATTTAGGAATTTATTGTAATTTAATTTTATTATGATATATTGGTATTACTCAATTATGTATGGAACAAAATATCGGCCAAATGGGCGCCGCGACCACGGCGGGACACCTCCATCCAATGGTCCAAATTTTCGACGAACCTGAGGCATAATGGAGGTTCTATGCCGTTAATGTGCCGAATTATCTCATCCTTTAGCTCTTGAATTGTTGCTGGCTTATCGGCGTACACCTTTTCTTTCAAATAACCCCAAAGAAAAAAGTCCAACGGTGTCAAATCACATGATCTTGGCGGCCAATTGACATCGCCATTACGTGAGATAACACGGCCATTGAATTTGTTGCACAAAAGAGCCATTGTTTCGTTAGCTGTGTGGCAAGTGACACCGTCCTGCTGAAACCACATATCGTCCACATCCATATCTTCCAATTCGAACTTCCAAAGTTCATTATCATCTCACGATAGCGAACACCATTCACAGTAACTGCCTGACCGGCCTCATTTTGGAAAAAATACGGCCCGATGATGCCGCCAGCATTGGTTTTTCGACAATCACTCTTGGATTCTCATTCGCCCAAAAGCGGCAATTTTGTTTATTGACGAATCCACTGAGGTAAAAATGTGCCTCATCACTGAAGATGATTTTCTTCGAAAATTGATCATCCACTGTTGCCATTTCTTGCCACCATTCTGCCCATTCACGACGTTTGGAATGGTCAAGAGGCTTTAGTTCTTGAGCCAATTGCACCTTGTAAGCGTGTAAATGCAAGTCTTTATGCATAATGTTCATCAACGACGAGCGTGAGAGGTGCAATTGTTGGGCACGACGACGAGTTGAGGTGGACGGCTCTTCAGCCACACTATCGCGAACAGCAGCAATATTTTCTACAGTACGAGCTGTTCGAGCATGCACTGGTGTTCTCACATCTTCTACAGACCTGGTTTGCTCGAATTTTTCCACAATTTTTGCGATTGCACGCACATTTGGACTATCAAATTGACCCAAAAAAATCACGAAGTGCACGATATGCATTTTGATTTGAATGCCAATTTTCATTATAAGTCTGGATAACTTTAACACGTTGTTGGATTGTGTATCTCTCCATGGTTCAAATTGAGTAAGTCTGAAATAGGGAAATGTCAAATAAAATTCGGAAAAAAACTTTGCGTTTAGATGTGGTTCACATTCAACATCGGCCCTTACAATTTAACCACCCTTTATAAGTTTTGAGAAAATGTTTGTATGATGGCAAAATTTAGCAAATATTTGTCTTTATACAGGAAAAATAACACCTTTGACCTTAGTGGTGAAGGGTATAGTATGGTCGGGCTTGACCGACTATAGCACTTTCTTACTTGTTTTTTTTTTTTAAATTCTTACATTCCCTTAAGTTAAAGTACTTCAAACAAATTGAAATGCTCCTGATTTCTAAGCACAAAGATAATTGCCCATTTGAAATTCTGTCAAACGTTTTTGTGCCCTTATAAATCCATAAAGTACATTCCAAGAATGAATGAGCATTAAACTGTTGAAATGCAGGTACAAGTAAGTTTTATCTCTGGTCATGCATTCATTCATTTATTCGTTCATTGTTTACTATTTGTTATTTCAAAAACATAAAGTTGTTATCAAAATAGCTAAACAGAATAAATATATTGGATTTTTACGGATGTTTGTAGTGTATAGAAATATTAGTCTGTCACCCATCTTTAAGTACCTATCGACTCAGAATCATTTCCTATGTCGATTTAATGTTGTTCGTCCGGTTAGCTGGTTTGGATGTTGATTGTCCATGTAAGCTCGTTACCAAAGTACAGTTCGCAATTTAAAAGATGATACTGGTCATCGCCGTAATTCAAAATATTAAATGACGACATAAAGTTGTTGGACTGGGTACCTTCTAGTCCAAATCAATGTTCCAAATTTTGTTGCGATCGATCCATATTCATATCATTTGTATGATATCAAAATTGTATAATAAATGAAGACCGTGTAAAGGACTATTAGACATTTGACTTCAGTGGTGTAGGATATACTGGGATATTTTTGAATTGGAAAAATTCCATAAATAACCTTAACATTTTTATATCATGCTTTATTCCAGTGTTGTTACAGCAGCTTAATAGTCATCAAATTATTGTCATACAATATGTCTACAACATGCAACATAAATGACAGCTGCAATGTGCAGCATATACTTAACTGTTTATAAAGTTCTTTATAAGTACAGTTTGTCAATGAAATTTTGGGACAATGGAGATTATTTTATACAAATTTGTTAATTATTAGAGTACTAACATTTTTAATTCTGTTTGGCTAACTTAAGCCATAAAAAGTGTTATTTATGATGTAGCAAACAAATTATAGTCTTGTATAAGAAGTTGTCTTCAAACTATTAGTTTACACTGTTTCGAAAAACTCTACTATCTAAGCAATTATTTGAATTTCTTTGGATGTTAGACTATACTTATGTACTTTGATATTGTACAATAACCAGCAGTTGCATATACAGCAGCAGGAACTGCACAAGCTTTTCCCAAATGATAAAGAATGAAAATTTAAGTCGGAAATTTCCTATTTTTATAGAAAATGTTCCTGTTTTTATAGGAAATTTTGCCAAAATTTTCCTATTTCTATAGGAAATTTTGCCAAAATTTTCCTATTTTTATAGGAAATTTTGCCAAAATTTTCCTATTTTTATAGGAAATTTTGCCAAAATTTTCCTATTTTTATAGGAAATTTTGCCAAAATTTTCCTATTTTTATAGGAAATTTTGCCAAAATTTTCCTATTTTTATAGGAAATTTTGCCAAAATTTTCCTATTTTTATAGGAAATTTTGCCAAAATTTTCCTATTTTTATAGGAAATTTTGCCAAAATTTTCCTATTTTTATAGGAAATTTTGCCAAAATTTTCCTATTTTTATAGGAAATTTTGCCAAAATTTTCCTATTTTTATAGGAAATTTTGCCAAAATTTTCCTATTTTTATAGGAAATTTTGCCAAAATTTTCCTATTTTTATAGGAAATTTTGCCAAAATTTTCCTATTTTTATAGGAAATTTTGCCAAAATTTTCCTATTTTTATAGGAAATTTTGCCAAAATTTTCCTATTTTTATAGGAAATTTTGCCAAAATTTTCCTATTTTTATAGGAAATTTTGCCAAAATTTTCCTATTTTTATAGGAAATTTTGCCAAAATTTTCCTATTTTTATAGGAAATTTTGCCAAAATTTTCCTATTTTTATAGGAAATTTTGCCAAAATTTTCCTATTATTATAGGAAATTTTGCCAAAATTTTCCTATTTTTATAGGAAATTTTGCCAAAATTTTCCTATTATTATAGGAAATTTTGCCAAAATTTTCCTATTTTTATAGGAAATTTTGCCAAAATTTTCCTATTTTTATAGGAAATTTTGCCAAAATTTTCCTATTTTTATAGGAAATTTTGCCAAAATTTTCCTATTTTTATAGGAAATTTTGCCAAAATTTTCCTATTTTTATAGGAAATTTTGCCAAAATTTTCATATTTTTATAGGAAATTTTGCCAAAATTTTCCTATTTTTATAGGAAATTTTGCCAAAATTTTCCTATTTTTATAGGAAATTTTGCCAAAATTTTCCTATTTTTATAGGAAATTTTGCCAAAATTTTCCTATTTTTATAGGAAATTTTGCCAAAATTTTCCTATTTTTATAGGAAATTTTGCCAAAATTTTCCTATTTTTATAGGAAATTTTGCCAAAATTTTCCTATTTTTATAGGAAATTTTGCCAAAATTTTCCTATTTTTATAGGAAATTTTGCCAAAATTTTCCTATTTTTATAGGAAATTTTGCCAAAATTTTCCTATTTTTATAGGAAATTTTGCCAAAATGTTCCTATTTTTATAGGAAATTTTGCCAAAATGTTCCTATTTTTATAGGAAATTTTGCCAAAATTTTCAAATTTTTATAGGAAATTTTTCCAAAATTTTCCTATTTTTATAGGAAATTTTGCCAAAATTTTCCTATTTTTATAGGAAATTTTGCCAAAATTTTCCTATTTTTATAGGAAATTTTGCCAAAATTGTCCTATTTTTATAGGAAATTTTGCCAAAATGTTCCTATTTTTATAGGAAATTTTGCCAAAATGTTCCTATTTTTATAGGAAATTTTGCCAAAATTTTCCTATTTTTATAGGAAATTTTTCCAAAATTTTCCTATTTTTATAGGAAATTTTGCCAAAATGTTCCTATTTTTATAGGAAATTTTGCCAAAATGTTCCTATTTTTATAGGAAATTTTGCCAAAATTTTCCTATTTTTATAGGAAATTTTTCCAAAATTTTCCTATTTTTATAGGAAATTTTGCCAAAATTTTCCTATTTTTATAGGAAATTTTGCCAAAATTTTCCTATTTTTATAGGAAATTTTGCCAAAATTTTCCTATTTTTATAGGAAATTTTGCCAAAATTTTCCTATTTTTATAGGAAATTTTGCCAAAATTTTCCTATTTTTATAGGAAATTTTGCCAAAATTTTCCTATTTTTATAGGAAATTTTGCCAAAATTTTCCTATTTTTATAGGAAATTTTGCCAAAATTTTCCTATTTTTATAGGAAATTTTGCCAAAATTTTCCTATTTTTATAGGAAATTTTGCCAAAATTTTGCTATTTTTATAGGAAATTTTGCCAAAATTTTCCTATTTTTATAGGAAATTTTGCCAAAATTTTCCTATTTTTATAGGAAATTTTGCCAAAATTTTCCTATTTTTATAGGAAATTTTGCCAAAATTTTGCTATTTTTATAGGAAATTTTGCCAAAATTTTCCTATTTTTATAGGAAATTTTGCCAAAATTTTCCTATTTTTATAGGAAATTTTGCCAAAATTTTCCTATTTTTATAGGAAATTTTGCCAAAATTTTCCTATTTTTATAGGAAATTTTGCCAAAATTTTCCTATTTTTATAGGAAATTTTGCCAAAATTTTCCTATTTTTATAGGAAATTTTGCCAAAATTTTCCTATTTTTATAGGAAATTTTGCCAAAATTTTCCTATTTTTATAGGAAATTTTGCCAAAATTTTCCTATTTTTATAGGAAATTTTGCCAAAATTTTCCTATTTTTATAGGAAATTTTGCCAAAATTTTCCTATTTTTATAGGAAATTTTGCCAAAATTTTCCTATTTTTATAGGAAATTTTGCCAAAATTTTCCTATTTTTATAGGAAATTTTGCCAAAATTTTCCTATTTTTATAGGAAATTTTGCCAAAATTTTCCTATTTTTATAGGAAATTTTGCCAAAATTTTCCTATTTTTATAGGAAATTTTGCCAAAATTTTCCTATTTTTATAGGAAATTTTGCCAAAATTTTCCTATTTTTATAGGAAAATTTGCCAAAATTTTCCTATTTTTATAGGAAATTTTGTAAAATTATTTATATTTTTTTTAGAAAATTTTGCAAAATTTTCCTATTTTTGTAGGAATTTTTGCCAAAATTTACTATTTTTATTGGAAATTTTGCAAAATTTTCCTATTTTTATAGGAAATTTTGCCAAAATTTTCCTATTTTTATAGGAAATTTTGCCAAAATTGTCCTATTTTTATAGGAAATTTTGCCAAAATGTTCCTATTTTTATAGGAAATTTTGCCAAAATGTTCCTATTTTTATAGGAAATTTTGCCAAAATTTTCCTATTTTTATAGGAAATTTTTCCAAAATTTTCCTATTTTTATAGGAAATTTTGCCAAAATGTTCCTATTTTTATAGGAAATTTTGCCAAAATGTTCCTATTTTTATAGGAAATTTTGCCAAAATTTTCCTATTTTTATAGGAAATTTTTCCAAAATTTTCCTATTTTTATAGGAAATTTTGCCAAAATTTTCCTATTTTTATAGGAAATTTTGCCAAAATTTTCCTATTTTTATAGGAAATTTTGCCAAAATTTTCCTATTTTTATAGGAAATTTTGCCAAAATTTTCCTATTTTTATAGGAAATTTTGCCAAAATTTTCCTATTTTTATAGGAAATTTTGCCAAAATTTTCCTATTTTTATAGGAAATTTTGCCAAAATTTTCCTATTTTTATAGGAAATTCTGCCAAAATTTTCCTATTTTTATAGGAAATTTTGCCAAAATTTTGCTATTTTTATAGGAAATTTTGCCAAAATTTTCCTATTTTTATAGGAAATTTTGCCAAAATTTTGCTATTTTTATAGGAAATTTTGCCAAAATTTTCCTATTTTTATAGGAAATTTTGCCAAAATTTTGCTATTTTTATAGGAAATTTTGCCAAAATTTTCCTATTTTTATAGGAAATTTTGCCAAAATTTTCCTATTTTTATAGGAAATTTTGCCAAAATTTTCCTATTTTTATAGGAAATTTTGCCAAAATTTTCCTATTTTTATAGGAAATTTTGCCAAAATTTTCCTATTTTTATAGGAAATTTTGCCAAAATTTTCCTATTTTTATAGGAAATTTTGCCAAAATTTTCCTATTTTTATAGGAAATTTTGCCAAAATTTTCCTATTTTTATAGGAAATTTTGCCAAAATTTTCCTATTTTTATAGGAAATTTTGCCAAAATTTTCCTATTTTTATAGGAAATTTTGCCAAAATTTTCCTATTTTTATAGGAAATTTTGCCAAAATTTTCCTATTTTTATAGGAAATTTTGCCAAAATTTTCCTATTTTTATAGGAAATTTTGCCAAAATTTTCCTATTTTTATAGGAAATTTTGCCAAAATTTTCCTATTTTTATAGGAAATTTTGCCAAAATTTTCCTATTTTTATAGGAAATTTTGCCAAAATTTTCCTATTTTTATAGGAAATTTTGCCAAAATTTTCCTATTTTTATAGGAAAATTTGCCAAAATTTTCCTATTTTTATAGGAAATTTTGTAAAATTATTTATATTTTTTTTAGAAAATTTTGCAAAATTTTCCTATTTTTGTAGGAATTTTTGCCAAAATTTACTATTTTTATTGGAAATTTTGCAAAATTTTCCTATTTTTATAGGAATTTTTGCCAAAATTTACTATTTTTATAGGAAATTTTGCAAAATTTTCCTATTTTTATAGTAAATTTGCAAAATTATAGAAGTTTTGCAAAATTATAGAAATTTGCAAAATTTTAATATTTTAATGGGAAATTTACAAAATTTTCCTATTTTTATATTTATTTTAAATAAATTAAATTTTTTTATAGAAAATTTTAAAATTCATTATTAAGAGGATTAAATATTTTTTTAGTTATAAAAACTTAAATTTTTTTTAGATAATAAAGATTATAAAAAATTATGTACATATACGAATTCGTTATTAAAACTTCATTTAAACCATAAACAGAAAAAAAAAAGTTTTAATCAAATAAAATTGTTAACATTAATGTATATGGAGGGTAAAACTGCAATCATTAAACATTTGGTAAAGTTTTAATTAAACTAACCAACATTTATATGAACTCATTCATCCATTAAAATCTGTACAAACTTTTAAATATTTCATTTTTTTTATTTTTTAAGACCTTAGGCAATTAAACGGAATGTATTTAAGGTTTACTTGGATTAACGAAAAAGTATTTTTAATTAAAAATTGAATTGTCTTGGTCATTATACATATACAATGTATATTTATAAGTAGATATAAGTAGATATAATAGAAATATTAATTTAGCGGTTATTAATTGAAGAATTGTCTCCAGATGACTTAGCTTTTGGCTGTTAACTGTTTGAATAGTCCTTTATCTGATTCCATTGACAATTTGTTGCCCATAAAAAAACTGTTGCTATTGTAGTTTATTAATAACAAACAAAAGTTTTTTAATTTTACACAAGTAAAAAAAAAAAAAATTCTTTACCAAAAAATGTTTAATCAAAGACTCTATAATAAAAAGATGTTGCACTTCCATACATTGATTTGTCGTATGGTCGTTTTGGAAAATCCCATAACAAACCGCTTTACTCTAATTTGGAAACAACTAGTGGAGACGATTATCCAAAGAGAGAGAGCTAAGGCTCACACACGTCCTCATGAAATGTATGCTTGTTTTTTCTTCCACTTTTATTTCACTTTTGACCGGAAAAAATTTATTGAGCTCATTATCTTTTTATTATAGAGTCTTTGGAATAATGTTATTGCATAGCCGAATATGACACTCTTACTTATTATACCCTTCACCACCATTGGTGAAAAGGGTATTATAAGTTTGTGCTGATGTATGTAACGCATTGAAATATTTGTCTTAGACCCACCTTTTAGTAGAATCACTTTCTGAGTCGATTTAGCCTTGTAATCAAACTACAGGTCGCAACTCTAAGGATAATTTGATGAAATTTGACACAGATCATTTTTTTGATAATGGAACCATGGCTATTGAAATTGGTCAAAATCGGTCCATTATTTATGGTACTTCCCATAGGTCCCACTTCCCGGAATTGATATATTGGCCACAAATATCAATATTTTATCATGAAATTTAAAAAAAAACAAGTAAGAAAGCGCTATAGTCGGTCAAGCCGACCATACGATACCCTTCACCACTAAGGTCAAAGGTGTTATTTTTCCTGTATAAAGACAAATATTTGCTAAATTTTGCCATCATACAAACATTTTCTCAAAACGTATATATTCAACCTGTTTCCGTCATTTGGACTTATATGAGAGCTAGGGTCAAATGTGGACCGATTATCTCGAAATTTGGCAAATTGATTACAGTTGTTACAAAAATTATGTATGCAAAAAATAAACTCAAAATTTGTATAATTATTAGGTTTACGAGCGTTTTAGTGATTTTTTGTCTCATTTTGTGCGTTTTTGAAGAAGAGTTTGTATGGGAGCTATGGTCAAATGTGGACCGATTTCAACGAAATTTGGTACAGTGATTTAAGTTTACATAAGCAGTATCTGTTTTAAATTTCATGAAAAAATATTGATATTTGTGGCCAATATAGCAATTCCGGGAAGTGGGACCTATGGGAGGTACCATAAATAATGGACCGATTTTGACCAATTTCAATAGCAATGGTCCCATTATCAAAAAAATGATCTGTGCCAAATTTCATAAAATTATCTTTAGGATTGCGACCTGTAGTTTGATTACAAGGTTTACATGGGGTCCAGCCAGCCAGCCGTCCAGCCAGACGGACGGACGGACGGACATCGCTAAATCGACTCAGAAAGTGATTCTAAGTCTATTGGTTTACTAAAAGGTGGGTCTAAGACAAATATTTCTATGCGTTACAAACATCAGCACAAACTTATAATACCCTTTCCACCTATGGTGGTGAAGGGTATAAAAATACTGCCTATGTAAACTAAAATCAGTGTACCAAATTTCGCTGAAATCGGTAAACATTTGACCATAGCTCCCATACAAACTTTTCTTTAAAAACGCACTAAATGAGACAAATATCACTAAAACGCTCATAAATCTAAAGATAATGAGAATTTTGAGTTCATGTTTTTCATATGTAAGCTTTGTAACAACTGTAATCAATTTGCCAAATTTCGACATAATCGGTCCACATTTGACCCTAGCTCTCATATAAGTCCAAATGACGGCAACAGCTTAAATATATAAGTTTTTAGAAAATGTTTGTATGATGGCAAAATTTAGCAAATATTTGTCTTTATACAGGAAAAATAATACCTTCGACCTTAGTCGTGAAGGGTATCGTATGATCGGGCTTGATCGACTATAGCACTTTCTTACTTATTTTTACATATAATTTTATACTAGAGTCGCCTTTTATTTTTCGAGATTTTGCAGTTTCTATAGTAAAATTAAACATTTTTGGCAATATTTTATGTATATAAGGTCGTACGCAAGCAAAGGTCATGGGTAGGCAAAATTTTGTGGAAAATGGGGATAATAATAGTAACAGGATTTCTTGTTATTATGGATCACAATTAAGTGAAATGTGCACGTTCAAGTCATAAAACTAAATGGCATTTAACTCTGTATTATTTTAAATATTAACTTAAATTTTTATATATATAAATAAAACGAGTGTATCTAACATATAATACATTATTTTAATATTTAATACATAATATAGTAATTAATTAAATGTATAATAAATGTTAATATTATAATCTATTAACAAAGTGTTGTCAACGTTATTAATTGAAAATATAAAATACTTAGTATAAATAATATTTAATTGACATGTAAGTAAAATCTTGTTTTATTTATGTTAACTCCATAAAAATCGTGTATTTAATTAACTTTGAAAACATTTGTAATAAGATACTTTAAACAATTTCTTAATTCTACCTCGGGCAAATTTAAAATGAATATGTATAATTAAATGTAATATATATATATATATATATATATATATATATATATATATATATATATATATATATATATATATATATATATATATAAGTCAAATTGAATGAGAATGTAACAAACAAACATATTTTTGCATAACATACACAGTACCTGGTTGACCGAGCCTTGCTCGGAGCTTTATGATAAGCATTAAGAGGCAAATTTTAAAGTTTTTATATATTTTATTTTATAAAGTAGTAAAATAAATTTAGAGGAAAGACATTGTACAAATATTCAGTTAATTTTAAATTATTTTATTTATTTTGTCCGACCAACACATAGTTTGCATAGTTTACAGCTTAACTCATTTTATTAATTTTGGAAATTGGTCATATCAGCAGAAACCTCCGTCGACTCATGTGCAACAACTTTGCTAAATATTATAGTCTGATCAAATGCACAGTTTACGATTTAAATTATTTTGAGTAGTTTTCAGTGGCGCCACCTGTCGGACTTTGCTCATTCCAATTCATAAGCCTTCGTTGGCTTATCCGCATTAACTTTGCTGAAGATTATAGCATGAATAAATGTACAGCTTACGATTAAATTGACTTTGAGTAAATTTCAGTGGCGCCACCTGACGAAATTTCTCCATACCAATTAAGAAGCCTTCGTCGGCTCATGTGCAACAACTTTGCTAAAGATCATAGCATGATCAAATGTAGAGTTACGATTTAATTAATTTTTAGTAATTTTCAGTGGCGCCATCTGTCGGAAATTAGTCTTATGAACTTAAATACCTTTACCGGCTTATCCGCAACATTTTCGCTAAAGAGCATAACATGATCAAATTCACAGTTTACTATTCTATAATGAACATTCATACAGACAAACATTCGTTTGTTTAAAAGGTATAACATTGCTATTTTTTCTCCCTTTTATCCCCTATTACCTTTTTTCTCCCTTTTATCCCCTTTCTTTCACATCTTTTGATTTCAGTACAAAGTACAAACACCTGTCCGCTTATTTTCATAGCTGTTTAAAACGTAACTTTAATTTTGTTTCTATACCTATTAATTTAGGAGATATAGCGTTTTCGATTTTTCCCCCCTTTTTACAATCTTAGAGGCAAAGGTTCCAAAAGTCCCTTCTTCTTCGACCTATACGGTTTTTAAGCCAATATTAAGAAAGTTAAAAAATAAGTGATAATTTTAATATACCCCCCATTCTTTTTGATGGTGGGTATATTTTTTTTTTTATTGGACCAACACTCAGGGGATGACCCCTACGTATGCATATGCAATGTGATGGAACTAGGAAAAAAGGTTGTGGGAAGGAGGATAGAGTGTGTAGTGTTTGTGGATATTCGATTTGAACGTTTGGATATCATAATGAGAGGGGAAGACTGATGGAGGAAGTTTATTCTACATTCGTGCTGTGCGGTTAAAAAACGAGTTTTCTCTATAGTGCGTCGTGCGATCCACTGGAAAATCGACTACAAAGGGATGAGCCCTTGTTGAGTTGCGTGTGCTACGAAGAAATGTACGGGTTTCTGGAACAAGATCCCTAATTTTGTTTGAGAACATGCCATTGTAGTAGCGATAGAACAGTGAAACGCAACCCACATTACGACGATGCTCCAATGAGGCAATAGAGTTGACTACCCTACTGTCACCGATAAGCACCTTCGCCCTCTCTTGTACACGGTCGAGAAGCTCCAAAATAGACTTTGAAGCACTGGCCCATACATGAGAGTTGTATTCCATTTTCGGTCTGATATAAGTGGTATAGGTGTTAAGGAGATCAGTTAGAGTGAAGTATGTCTTACACCGCTTTAGAAAGCCGAGACACTTGAATGCTTCTTTCGACACTTGAAGAACATGATTAGTCCAACGGACATCACACTATGGTCTTGAATGGTGTTAAAGAATCACCATTCAAGACCATAGGTGGAAAGGGTATTATAAGTTTGTGGTGATATATGTAACGCATAGGAATATTTGTCTTAGACCCACCTTTTACCAATAGGCTTACAACCACTTTATAAGTCAATTTAGTGATGTCAGTCTATCCGTCCGTCTGGCTAACTGAACCCCCATGTAAACTTTGTAATCAAAGTACAGGTCGCAATTCTAAATATAATTTGATAAAATTTGGCACAAATAACTTTTTTAATAATGGGACTATGGCTATTGAAATTCGTCAAAATCGGTCCATTATTTATGGTACCTCCCATAGGTCCCACTTCCCGAAATTGATATATTGGCTACAAATATCAATATTTTTTTCATGAAATTTTAAACAAATACTGCTTATGTAAACCTAAATCACTGAACTAAATTTCGTTGAAATCGGTCCACATTTGGCCATAGCTCCCATACAAACGTATAAGTCGAAATGCACTAAATGAGACAAAAACATGTAAGAAAGTGCTATAGTCGGTCAAGCCCGACCATACGATACCCTTCACCACTAATGTCAAAGGTATTCTTTTTCCTGTATAAAGACAAATATTTGCTAAATTTTGCCATCATACAAACATATTCTCAAAACTTATACATTTAAGCTGTTTCCGTCATGTGAACTTATATGAGAGCTAGGGTCAAATGTGGACCGATTATCCTGAAATTTGGTAAATTGATTACAGTTATTAAAAAATTTAGGTATTCAAAATTAAACTTAAAATTCTCTTTGCCTTCGAATTTAGAAGCGTCTTAGTGGATTTTGTCTCATTTAGTGCGTTTTGAGAAAAGAGTTTGTATGAGAGCTATGGTCAAATGTGGAGCGATTTCAACGAAATTTGGTACAGTAATTTAAGTTTACGTAAGCAGTATTTGTTTTAAATTTCATGAAAAAATATTGATTTTTGTTGCCAATATATCAATTTCGGGAAGTGGGACCTTTGGGAGGTACCATAAATAATGGAGCGATTTTGACGAATTTCAATAGCCATGGTCCCATTATCAGAAAAAAAAATGATCTGTGCAATTCATTTCATTAAATTATCTTTAGAATTGCGACCTGTACTTTGATAACAAGGTTAACATGGGGGTCCAGCCAGCCCGCCAGCCAGACGGACGGACATCGCTAAATCGACTCAGAAAGTGATTCTAAGCTTATTGGTATATTACATAGCCTATTGGCGTTACATACAACTGCACAAACTTATAATACCCTTTCCACCTATGGTGGTGAAGGGTATAATAACTAAAACGCTCTTAAATCTGAAGATAATGATAATTTTAAGTTTATTTTTTGCAAACATACTTTTCAATCAATTTTGTTATCAATTTTTGCCAAATTTCAAGATAAACGGTCCACATTTGACCCTAGCTCTCATATAAGTCTAAATGACGGAAACAGCTTAAATATATAAGTTTTTAGAAAATGTTTGTATGATGGCAAAATTTAGCAAATATTTGTCTTTATACAGGAAAAAGAACACCTTTAACCTTAGTGGTGAAGGGTATTGTATGGTCGGGGTTGACCGACTTTAGCACTTTCTTACTTTTTTTTATATAATTCAACACTATAATTGCTCGTTATGTCTATTTTAAAGCAGTGAAACTTTTTGTTCTAAAACCAATTTAATTTCTTTTACATCGACGGCGTGCTATTAATAAATTTTTAATTTTTTAAAATCGAATATTAATTTTGTGTCCTCCTCCCTTTATAATTATATTTGTCTTACCTACTAAAAGCTAAGTGTGCTACCCTAATGCAACATTTAATTCGATCGAATTACAGTTTTGTCAGTGAGGTTTACGCTAACAACATCAATTTGTTAGACGAAACCCACAATAACAACAATGTTAACAAAATGTTATTGCATAAGTGTTGATTACATTGTTGTTGCTATACTTGTACTCATTGTCCCAGATGTTGTTGTTACAAAATTTTGTTGTTGGTACTTAAATTGTCAACAACAACAACATAAACCCAAATGAACATTTGTACAAATTAGTTGGAAAAACATTAGAAACTCAAATTAAATGACTGACTACAAAACTTTATTACTGACAGATGAATTGTTGACTGAAATGTCATTTATTTTTAGGAACAAATGAAAATTGTATTAAGTAATTTTACATTTATTGTCAAAAACTCAGGGATTTTTTTAAAAGCTATTTTTTAATATTTTAAAAATTTTGCTAAAATTGAAAAACATAAATTAGGCTGTAGATGGAGCTATGAATTATGCCATTACGAAAGCTATGATTTAATGTATGATTAAAACCTATGTTTAAAGATATTATTAGAGGTATGATTACGGTTATGATTGGAGCTAAATTATATCAAAAGCAAGTAAGAAAGTGCTATAGTCGGTCAAGCCCGACCATACGATACCCTTCACCACTAAGGTCAAAGGTGTTATTTTTCCTGTATAAAGTCAAATATTTTCTCAAAACTTATATATTTTAGCTGTTTCCGTCATTTGGACTTCTATGAGAGCTAGGGTCAACTGTGGACCGATTTTCTCGAAATTTGGCAAATTGATTATAGTTGTTACAGAAATTATGTGTGCAAAAAATAAACTTGAAATTCAAATTATCTTTAGATTTTTTTATATGGGAGCTACGGTCAAATGTGGACCAATTTCAACGAAATTTTGTACAGTCATTCAATATTAAGCTTATTAAGTTTGACATCTGTCAAACTTAGTTGTTAAACGAATTTTTTCTTTTCTGTTTAAAGTCTGACATCGACGAATATGGATCGCTTAAGTACGACGCAACACATAAAAATTAACAAAACATACCAAAAATATGGTGATTCTGCAACAGCCACATATCGTGCTTTAAGAGGAGATTATGGTTTACATAATCGTCCAACTGTGCAAGCAATTGGCAAAATTGTGAAGAAATTTGAAGAGACTGGAGCGGTTACAAATATTGTAAGGCCTGTGCATCATCGTTTCGTTTGTTCCGCTGAAAATATCGCTGCTGTAAGTGAAAGTGTTGCTGAAGACCCGAATGTATCGATTCCGTAAATTCGAAGCGTTATGGTCATATGATAACCGACTATTAAAGACATGTCACACAACTCGAGCGAATATGACTTTATTGCAAGAGACATTTCGTGGTCGCGCAATTTCTCGTCGTGGCGATATCAACTGGCCACCAAGATCATGCGATTTGACACCAGTACCTGGTTGACCGAGCCTTGCTCGGAGCTTTATGATAAGCATTTTGTGCAAATATTCAGTTAATTTCGAATTATTTTATTTATTTTTTCCGATCAACACATAGTTTGCATAGTTTACATATTAACTTATTTTGAAAAATTTTGGAAATTGGTCATACCAACAGAAACTTCCGTCGCAACAACTTTGCTAAATATTATAGCCTGATCAAATGCACAGTTTACGATTTATTTCATTTTGAGTAATTTTCAGTGGCGCCACCTGTTAGACTTTACTCATTCTCATTAATAAACCTTCGTCGGCTTATCCGCAACAACTTTGCTAAAGATTATAACATGATTAAATGTACAGCTTACGATTAAATTGTCTTTGAGTAAATTTCAGTGGCGCCACCTGTCGAAATTTCTTCATACCAATTAAGAAACCTTCGTCGACTCATGTGCAACAACTTTGCTATAGATTATAGCATGATTAAATGTACAGCTTACGATAAAATTGACTTTGAGCAATTTTCAGTAGCGCCACCTGTCGGAAATTATTCACACCAACTAAAAACCCTTCGCCGGCTCCTGCGCTATAACTTTGCTAAAGATCATAGCATGATCAAATATACAGTTTACGATTTAATTAATTTTTAGTAATTTTCAGTGGCGCCACCTAACGGAAATTAGTCTTACCAACTTAAAAACCTTCGCCGGCTTATCTGCAACATCTTCGCTAAAGAGCATAATATGATCAAATTCACAATTTACTATTCTATAAAGAACATACATACAAACATTCATTTGTTTAAAAGTTATAACATTACTCATTTTTTCCCCTTTTTATTCACTACTTTCAAAAAGTTCCATATGCTTATTTGATACTTCTTTGGCACCAATTGAATTCGGCGCATTTTATTAAAACGCAGTTGCCATAACTCCTATTCATATTAGTTTTGAGATGTTAAGTTATCATTTTATCCCTTTTTTACCCATTTTGGGCCGAAAATCAAAAAAGTACCAAATACGTGTTCAATATTTCTTTCACATCTATTGACTGCAGTACAAAGTTCCTTTCTATATTCTTTGGTTTAAAATATAAGAGTACCAAAAAAAGCTATTTTCACCCTTTTTTACCCCTATCGGACATAGTTTCAAAAAAGTACCAATCACCTGTCCGCTTATTTTCATAGCTGCTTAAAACGTAATTTTAATTTTGTTTCTGTACCTATTACTTTAGGAGATATAACGTTTTCGATTTTTCCCCTTTTTACCCGTTTTTACCCTCTTAGAGACAAAGGTTCCAAAAGTCTCTTCTTCTTCGACCTATACATTAAAAAAGGTACCCACTGTCCAAATTTTATCAAAATCGTTAGAGCCGTTTTCGAGATAGCCATTCTATATATATACAATTATTGCTCGTTTAAGAATATAAGATAAGATTAGACTTTTTTGTAGGGCTACGCGAATGACCGTGTTTTTACACATAGACATTTAACTATTGATCACTTAAAAACCAACATTTGTCAAGTTATGGCTGAAATATCGCCCAATATGTATCAAAAAGTGGTCAATCAATGCTTGCAACATTTCGCATGGTGGTCTTTTAAATGATTTGATCATAGATATAACTGGGGTTATTTTGTACATATCATAAAAAAATATAAATTCAAAAAATCTTAGCCTATTTTTTTCCATATGATAACAAAGTAAAAAAAGTGTTAATGAACTACTTTTTCTACGATTTCCCTCATTAAGTTCTCCCAAAACGACACCGAATCTATGGCATTGCGAAATTCTTTTATTAACTTGTTTAATTGCTACTGACAACAACATTAATTTACAAAAAGTAAATTGCAAAAACATTTGAAAATTTGTCACAAACTCTGTTCATTAAGTTGGACATACGCATATATTGCTTTCACACTATACGAGTCAAATTTTTCATGTGTACAATCCAATTTGCACTTGCAATTACGAGCCATGATGTGTGGAGGCTTTAGACTGGTTGTTTTTCTGTTTTACTTACTTACTCACTTCAATTTTCTATATTCATAACCTGTTAAGGTCAGAGGCCGAGCATATTTTAGAATTTTATGCGTTTCGATCTTGTGGGCATATTTTTCAATTTCGTAGGCAAATCTTTGAAAGATTTTACTCCACTTGGCTTTTCCATTGAATTTGCAGATGTCTCCTTTTATGAAATCCTTTGACATCGTTTTTGAATACATTTCTTGCTGGAGTATCTATTCGCACAACATATCCCAGTTGATGTCAGCGTATAACTCATACAGCTTCACGATCCACTGGAAAATCGACTACAAAGGAATGAACCCTTGTTGAGTTGCGTGTGTTACAGAGAAATATACCGGTTTCAGGAACAAGATCCCTAATTTCGTTTAAGCATTATAGTAGCGATAGAACAGTGAAACGCAACCCACATGACGACGATGCTCCAATGAGACAATAAAGTTGACTACCCTACTGTCCCCGATAAGCACCTTCGGCCTCTCTTGTACACGGTCCAGAAGCTCCAAAATAGACTTTGAAGCACCGGCCCATACATGAGAGTTGTATTCCATTTTCGGTCAGATATAAGTGGTATAGATATTAAGGAGATCAGTTGTAGTGAAGTATGTCTTACACCGCTTTAGAAAGCCGAGAAACTTGAATGCTTCTTTCGACACTTGAGTTAACACACAACATTGGGGCTTTCGAGAGTTGAAGTCGACCCTATATTCCAAGCATGTTGGAATTGATCTCCAATATGCTTGGCCTATAGTTGAATGAAAACGAATAACAAATGTTGCTATCATCATCTGCAAAAGAGTAGATAGGATTGGAGGTTTGACATAGAAGGTCATTTAGAAAAATAGGAAATAGAGTAGGAGAAAGAACGGAGCCTTGTGGTGCCCCTGAATTAATCTTAAACTCTTCGGACGATATCCCATTTATAACAACTATTATAGTGCGACCTCTGAGAAAGCTCGATATAAACCAAAATAAATTGTTACCTACACCAAAAGCAATAAGTTTTGATAGAAGTGCTCCATGCCACATTCTATCGAACGCCTTAGAAATATCGACAGCTATAACTTTACTTTCGCCAAAACGGTGAATAGAATGGCAACATTTTCCGATAAGAAGGCGGCCCCTACCAAATTCATACTGCCGGTCGTTTAGTAGATCATTAGACTCCAAATATTTAACTAGATGATAGTTTACCATACTTTCCATCATTTTGAAAAGGGCGGAACAAATTGTTATTGGGCGGTAATTTTCGGGATTGCTAGCCTCGCCTTTTTTGGGGATTGGCGTTACATTAGCAACCTTCTAACACATAGGAAACTTACCGGCATGGTATAAGATGCTAACAAAGTTGGCTAATGAAAGAGCTAACGTCGAAGAGCACTTCTTCAAGACCAGTGCTGGTACGCCATCGGTCCCAGGATTCTTATTTATATTAAGATCCGCTATAATCCTTGCCATAACCATTCGTTTGGTGTTCAACTTTTTGGTAAAATTTACGCACTTCGTTACGACTCTTTCTTAATTTCCTCAGACACAAGTCTCTCCATTTTTTTCCTTTTTCTTCGGAATAGGCGTTTCTCTTCCTGTAGGCTGCATTTTTCTCCGTTTTAGCGGCACTCTTCGTCATACCAAGAGTTTATAAGAAGAGGGATTCAAAACCCAATACAGATTTTGTAGCAGTCTTAATGGAGTTGGCAATATGTTGCCATAGCGTTTAGATGTCGTTTGAATCGGGAATATCTTTTCTGAGTAGTTGAGTTGTTCGTTGCAAGTAAACGGTGGCAATTTATTAAAGTTACGATTTTTTTCCGCTTTTTTAATTTTTTACATCTCAAACAGGTGCTAGTCGACAAATTTTTAGTGCTATTAACAGGCATAAGAAACATCTGAGCATTGGAAAAAAAACTTAAATCTGAAAACAAAAACATTTAGTGTAAATGGGCTTTAATTAAGTACATATACACATATAAATGTACGAAGCTATCACGTAGATCCCACTATACTTCATATTGACGTCATTCAGTTTAAATTGACTCCATAAAATGACAAACAATTAACAAAAAAAGAAAAAAATATATCGTGTTGCTCATACAAATTTTTATCATACGCGTACAAGCAACACGTTTATGGTCATGTCTGGTTGCTGTAAATGAAATTACACGCATGTTTGTAAAATACAAGCATTTACAACTCGTAGTTGGTCTAGTTGGACTAGTATTCTAATAACCACCACAAGTAGTGCCAAAAATAGTATGTAAACTTGGGCTTCATTTACTGTAATTAAATTTTTTTTTTTATTGTTCACACATCCGTTGGTGAGAAAATTACTTTCTTTCATTCCGTTAATACTAATATAGCCTTTAAAACCGCCTTTCGAAACCAAAATGTTGGTCTTGTTTTTTATCAAACAAATAAATGCTTAATCTCATATTTGTAACGCATAAATTAATAAATCCATCTTAACTCTACAAATCGACTCAGACACGATGAACACAGAAATTGATATAACGGAGTGGCTACAAAAATCATTTACAATTTCTGAGACAGAAACGGAGGCCAAAAATTTTTTGTACCACGAGAGGGAATCCATTCAACTGCCTAGAAGAACACATTAAAGGTGACCCAAGACATATTTGATTTAACGTGTAACTTCCATCAAAAATATTGTTACGTTTTTGCTTTAAAAACGTGGATGGAATTCTTTTTGCAAACAACCGTAATCAAATTAATTAAAACACTTTAGGTAGTTTTTCAAAGTAAACGTTTTATAAACTTTAAAATCACTTAACACACTTTCACAAAAACTGTTTACATGTAAAAAAACTTCACAAAACTGCTTTACAAATATTCTTAGTCACACTGTTTCTCTTATACGCGTTTGAAATAAAAACTGTTCCACAATACTCGCCCGTCGGCCTTATATAGTAGAGAAGAGAGTTTCTAGCAATTTCTGCAGACGTAAACAAAGAGCAGCTGTAGTTGATTACACTAACAATGTGGCTTACGAAAGTTCATGTGTGTTCCACTACATTCTCACATGATCAAGAACACACTCACACAAACAGTGTACAAACAGATTATCTGAAGTTAACAGTAACAGAGAGAGAGAGAGAGAATGTAGATAAAAGAGAAACATGTTGCTATGCTCTTTACTGTACATAAGAGAAACATGTTGCTCTGCTTATTTGACATAAACAGAATAACAACAACACCAACAGAAACATCTAGAAAGCGAGGGGAAGAATTATAAGCAGTGAACTTTGCACAATGGGACGGATAAGTTTAAAATTCGTCACAATATAATAATTAGAAGCAACTATAAAACAAAAATAAAATAAGGACGTACAAAAAACTCGATAAATTTATAAGTGTTGAAAAATGTTTTAACATTTAAATAAATTTGTACAATACATGATTAAATTTTATTATACCCTTTATCACCATAGGGGGAAAGGGTATTATAAGTTTGTGCTGATGTATGTTACGCATAGAAATATTTGTCTTAGACTTATCTTTTGGTATACCAAAAGGCTAAGTCGATTTAGCTATGTCAGTCCGTCCGTCAGTCAGTCTGGACGGCTGGCTGACTGGCTGGGTCCCCATGTAAACGATGTAATCAAAGAGCAGGTCGCAATTCTACAGATAATTTAACAAGTAAGAAGACTAAGGTCACAGGTGTTCTTTTTCCTGTATAAAGAAACATTTTTGCAAAATTTTGCCATAATTCAAATATTTTCTCAAAATATCAAATATTTTCTCAAAATATCAAATATTTTCTTAAAACTTATATATTTTCTTAAAACTTATATATTTAAGCTGTTTTCGTCATTTGGACTTATATGAACTAGGGTCCAATGTGTGCCGATTTTCTCGAAATTTGACAAAATGATTAGAGTTGTTACAAAAATTATGTATGCAAAAACTAAACTTAAATTTCGCATTATCTTCAGATTTACGACCGTTTTACTGATATTTGTCTCATTAAGTGCGTTTTGACAGAAGAGTTTGTATGGCAGCTATGGTCAAATGTGGACCGATTTCAACGAAATTTGGTACAGCGACTTTGGTTAACATAAGCAGTATCTGTTTTAAATTTTATGAAAAAATATTGATATTTGTGGCCAATATATCAATTCCGGGAAGAAGGACCTATGGGAGGTACCATAAATAATGGATGGAAGTGATCTGTGCCAAATCTCATCAAATTACTTTAATTACATGGTTTACATGGGACGGACGGACATCGCTAAATCGACTGAGAAAGTGATTCTAAGCCTATTGGTAAGCTAAAAGGTGAGTCTAAGACAAATGTTTTTATGCGTTACATACATCAGCACCTATGGTGGTGAAGGGTACAATGAACTTTGACACAGATCATTTTTTTGATAGTGGGACCATGGCTATTAAAATTCGTTAAAATCGGTTCATTATTTATGGTACCTCCCATAGGTCTCACTTCCCATAATTGATATATTGGGCACAGATATCAATATTTTTTCATGAAATTTAAAAAAACTACTGCTTATGTTAACTAAAATCATTGTACCAAATTTCGTTGAAATCGGTCCACATTTGACCATACCTCCCATGCAAACTTATGTGTCAAAATGCACGTAAATCTGAAGATAATGAGAATTTTAAGTTTATTTTTTGCATACATAATTTTTTTAACAACTGTGATCAATTTGCCAAATTTCGAGATAATCGGTCCACATTTGACCCTAACACTCATATAAGTCCAAATGACGGAAACAGCTTAAATATATAATTTTTCAGAAAATGTTTGTATGATGGCAAAATTTAGCAAATATTTGTCTTAATTTAGGAAAATGAACACCTTTGACTATAGTGGTGAAGGGTGTCGTATGGTCGGGCTTGACCGACTTTAGCACTTTCTTACTTGTTTCTTTTTTTTAGTGTTATTTAACTTTATACACTCAAATTTTGTATTCAAAAAAAAAACTCATTACTAGTTATAATAATTTTAATATATACATTCAATGGAATTGAATCTCAATACTTGGAATTGAACATCAATAGATTTAAAGAAAAACATTGCCTTTATAGGGGATAAGTATAATTGGCCTAGATTTATACCTATTTGTACTTTAATATAAAAGAGGATAATACAGGGTGGCCCAAAAGTCGCGAACGGATTTGAAAAATTAATAACTTCTCTAATTTAATTATTATTATTATTTTTCTTTTAAGGACTTGTAAAATCAATCTGGGAGATTAATTATGAAAGGTTACCACGTTATCCAGCGAACCAAAATCATAGAACTTTATTTTGAACATCATCAACGATCAATAATTCAAACTCAACGAGCCTATCGTCGTCATTTTAATGTGCGGAATTCACCATCCGAAACAATGATTCGACGCTTAGTGACACGTTTTCAGGAACAAGGCTCAGTGAGGAATCTTCCACGAAGCGGAAGACCACAATTTGTTATTAGTAAAGCAAATATTCAACGCGTTCTGGAGAGTGTTGAGGAGAATCCTGAAACATCAACTCGAAGGCGCTCTGCTGAGCTCGGCGGTTTTTACGCAAAATATTAAAGGGAATTTTACATCTTTTCACATACAAGGTGCAGTTATTGCAAGAACTAAAGCCATGAGATTCCCAAGAACGATTAATTTATGCAGTTTGCTTTCCCCCCTTCGGCCTTTTTGGGCCACCCTGTACATAATACTAATACAAAATATGTTCAATATAATTAATTTGTTTTTTTTTAGAAATAAGTTCATAAGTTAAGCCTCTTGACTTATTGCCTGTATATTCAAAAGAAACACAAGTTGAATACATTTAAGCAATTTCCTCTTGTGCTACAAAAATTTCATTATTCTATGAATATCTAATATTAAGTGCCTTGTTTTAATAAAAACGCTAATTCTAGCCAGAAGATACTCAGTACCGTTTCAGAAACTGTAAAAGCCATTTTTGTGGGCACTTCGTTATATAAATTTCTGTGTTTTTCTTAACTGATGCTACAAATGCTTTGGCACCTCTCTCACAGATGCACTTGCTTGCTACACAAAAAAATTACTGTATAATTATACCATTCACTACCATAGGTGGAAAAGGTATTATAAGTTTGTGCTGATGTATGTAGCGCATAGAAATATTGGTCTTAGTATAACAGTAGACTTAAAATCACTTTCTGAGTCGATGTCAGTTCATCTGGCTGGACCCCCATATAAACCATTTAATCAAAGTACAGGTCGCAATTCTAAAGATAATTTGATGAAATTTGTCACAGGTAATTTTATAGTGGGACCATGGCTATTGAAATTCGTCAAAATCGGTTTATTATTTATGGTATCTCCCATAGGTCCCACTTCCCGGAATTGATATTTTAGCCACAAAAATATCAATATTTTTTAATGAAATTTAAAATTTATACTGATTATGTTAGCCAAAATCATTGTACCGAAATTTGAAAATCGGTCAACATTTGACCAATGCTCCCAACAAACTCTTCCTTAAAAATGCAAAATGCACTAAATGAGCCAAATGTCACTAAAACGCTTGTAAATATGAAGATAATAACAATTTTTCGCATACATAATTGTTGTAAAAACTGTAATCAATTTGCTAAATTTCAAAACAATCGGTCCACATTTGACCCTAGCCCTCATATAAGTCGAAATGAAGGAGACATCTTAAATATTCATATGTATATTAGGTTGACAGGAAAAATTTTTTCTTTGATTTAAAATATTTTTCAACGGAATATTATGACACTAGGTCTAAAATTTTAGTTCTGAAAATTTGAGCCAAATCGGACAACGTTCTATGGGCGCGCGTCGGCTCCAAAGTTTTAGAGCCAATTTGTATGTTGAAAAATTTTTTATTTTTAAGAAATTTCATCTAAAAATGAACAATTTTTACAAGAAAAAATAATTAAAGAAAACTATCACAGCTTTATTTCAAATAGTCAAAAACAAAGTAGTAGTTTTGGAGTTGTAGTTTTGGAGTTATTTTTCACCTAAAGATTCATATTCTTGGAAAAGCGCCTAAGGATATGCACCAAAAATGTTATGTTAAAAATAAAGAAATTTTAAAAATTAGATATAATTTATCATTAAATGACTCGTTAGTATTGAATAGTTGAGTTTTTCTTAAATATAATCGAATTTAATTAGTTTTTTTCCATGTTGGAAAATGGTACATTTTTTTCAGGTCGGTTTCAAAAATCATTTTTTAATTTTTTGAAAATTTTGTTCAACAAATATTACAAATTTAGAATTTACTCACCAGTGTCTTAAAACAGACAAATGGAGGAATAGAACTCAAAAAAAGTTTCGACTTAAAATTTAAGAATTTCGAGAAAATGAAAATTTTTGCGCAAAATTCTAGTAGATGCTCGGTAAATTTTACTTGTATTAAATTTAAACAAAAAATAATTAGTATTATTGCTTAGTTTATAGATAACCTAATCCGAAAGGTTTTTTAATATTAGACAAGAAAACGTCTTTCTTCACCGGTGTCAAATGTCATAATTTGGATTTCCTAAAAATTTTCAAAGCGAGATTACTAAATATCAAGTAATAATTAGCGAATTTTAATAAAAAAGCAGGAATATAATTGTTTTTGGCAAGATTTAGCAAATATTTGTCTTTATACACGAAAAAGAATACCTTTATACGTTATCCTTCGCCACAAAAGTCGGTGAAGGGTATCGTATTTTCAGGCTTGATCGACTATAGCACTTTTTTACCTGTTTTCTTCGTTTTGGTCCGATAGTCTTCCTGAACATTTGCAGTCTATTTGGAGCGAAATAAACTTATCTTTAGATCCTTTGAAATAAAAAGGATGAAATTTTCAAAAAAAACTAATCTTTAAATCAAATTTTGTATACTTTCATATAAGCGTAATGTACTTTTAGAAGTTCATTTGATCCTATTTATGCAAAAAAGCAGGAATATAATTGTTTTTGGCAAGATTTAGCAAATATTTGTCTTTATACATGAAAAAGAATACCTTTATACGTTACCCTTCACCACAAAAGTCGGTGAAGGGTATCGTATTTTCAATCTTGAGCGACTATAGCACTTTTTAACTTGTTTTCTTCGTTTTTGTCCGATAGTCTTCCTGAACATTTGCAGTCTATTTGGAGCGAAATAAACTTATCTTTAGATCCTTTGAAATAAAAAGGATGAAATTTTCAAAAAAAACTAATCTTTAAATCAAATTTTGTATACGTTCATATAAGCGTAATGTACTTTTAGAAGTTCATTTGATCCTATTTATGCAAATTCTTACTCACCTTCCAATATGTTGCAATCTTTACATCCAATTATGCTAATAAGTTTAATTTACACTTTACATTTCTAAATACATACATATGTATGTACATAAGGGTGCCAGTTGTTTATCAAGCTTGGAATTTGTATGAGGCCAACCCCCAGATTTGTTTGAAATGCTAAAAAAGTAGTCCCTTAAACATTTTAGATCAATTGGATAAGGGGAAAGCGTGCCCATAACCCGCCCAACATTTTTAAAATATCTGATTTTTTTACTTTAATTGTCTATAACTTCATATAATTTAAAAGAAACTCTAAAGTACGACATGATTTACAATTCTATGGCCTATAAGTATTAAATGGCTAAGTTTTGTCAAAATATTATCAAATTTACTTAGGTTTTTTCGTATTCGAAAATTATAGTTTTTCTCAGGTCGACAGATATTAAAAAATTTTAAATTATCGTTCCAGTTTCATAAAACAAACAAAGTGCTATAGTCGGTCAAACCCGACCATACGATACCCTTCACCATTATGGTCAAAAGTGTTATTTTTTCTGTATAAAGACAAATATTTGCTAAATTTTGCCATCATACAAACATTTTCTCAAAACTTTTATATTTAAGCTGCTTCCGACATTTGGACTTATAAGAGAGTTGGGGTCAAATGTGGACCGATTATCTCGAAATTAGGCAAATTGATTACAGTTGTTAAAAAAATTATGTATGCAAAAAATTCCCATTATCTTCAGATTTACGAGCGTTTTAGTGATTTTTGTCTCATTTAGTGCGTTTTTAAAGAAAAGTTTGTATGGAAGCTATGGTCAAATGTGGACCGATTTTAACGAAATTTGGTACAGTGGTTTAAGTTTACATAAGCAGTATTTGATTTAAATTTCATGAAAAAATATTGATATTTGTGGCCCATATATCAATTCCGGGAAGTGGGACCTATGGGAGGTACAATAAATAATGGACCGATTTTGACGAATTTTAATAGCCATGGTCAAAAAAATTATGTGTGCCAAATTTCATCAAATTATCTGTAGAATTGCGACTTGTAGTTTAGTTACAAGGTTTACATGGGGGTCCAGCCAGCCAGACGGACGGAAGGACAGACGGACGGACCGACATCGCTAAATCGACTCAGAAAGTGATTGTAAGCCTATTGGTATACTAAAAGGTGGGTCTAAGACAAATATTTCCATGCGTTACATACATCAGCACAAACTTATAATACCCTTTCCACCTATGGTGGTGAAGGGTATAATGAAGTCAATATCTTAAACCGTTTCGCCGTACCTAAAATTTGAAATTTTAGAATTTCGCAAAAATTATATTTATCGGTCATAATTTGAACATATCTGGGGGTTTGTCTCATACAAATTCCAACTATGAAAAATAACTGGCACCCTAATGAACATCTGTACATTCAGACATACATACATACAATACCATTGAAATTAATGTAAATTTACTACTGGTTAGTGTATGAACGAATGAATGAATGAATGAGTGAATGTACAAATGAATCAATGGCTCTTTCGCTGGATGGGTACAATAATGGGTGGGTGGTTACATGGGATATGGAACTGTATTGTGGGAAATGTAAAAGTATCATTTTCATATATATTAGGCCGGCGCATACAATTTATGCAAATTAAAATATTTAGGCAGCCTTTTCGCAGAATTTTGTTTTTAAAACTGCAAGTTGTTGTACCCGGGTAGTGACGCAATATTTCGTTTCTTCTTTGTTATACCCTTTACTACCATAAGTGGAAAGAAAATATTAGGTCTATGCTGATTTTTGTAACACATAGAAATATTGGTCTGAGATCTTTAAGTATACCAATCGACACAGAATCACTAACTTATTTGTTTAAACGATGTACGTCAGGCTAACTGGCTGGCTGGCCGGTTATCCATATAAGCTTGTTATCAATGGACAGGTCGCAACTTTAAAGATAATTAATCAAACTTCAGGTCGCAATTCTAAAGATAATTTGTGCGTTTTTAAAGAAAAGTTTGTATGAGAGCTATGGTCAAATGTGGACCAATTATAACATAATTTGGTACAGTGATTTTAGTTTACGTAAGCAGTATTTGATTTAAATTTCATGAAAAAATATTAATATTTGTGGCCAATATATCAATTCCGGGAAGTGGGACCTATGGGAGGTACCATAAATAATGGACCGATTTTGACGAATTTCAATAGCCATGGTCCCATTATCAAAACAATGGTCTGTGCCAAATTTCATCAAATTATATTAATAATAAATAAATCGACTCAGAAAGTGATTCTAAGCCTATTGGTATACTAAAAGGTGGGTCTAAGACAAATATTTTCATGCGTTACATACATCAGTACAAACTTATAATACCCTTTCCACCTATGGTGGTGAAGGGTATAATCACTAAAATGCTCGTAAATCTGAAGATAATGGGAATTTTAAGTTTAGTTTAACAACTATAATCAATTTGCCTAATTTCGAGATAATCGGCCCACATTTGACCCTAACTCTCACATAAGTCCAAATGTCAGAAGCAGCTTAAATATATAAGTTTTGAGAAAATGTTTATATGATGGCAAAATTTAGCAAATATTTGTCTTTATACAGAAAAAATAACACTTTTGACCTTAATGGTGAAGGGTATCGTATGGTCGGGCTTGACCGACTATAGCCCTTTCTTACTTGTTTTGTTTAAATTTCGAGATTTTAATAGATTTACTTTTAATAGATTTACTTTTGAGAATGTATCTTGTATGGGAGGTATGGTCAAATATTGGCCGTTGCGACAAAACGAGGTACACTGTTTAAGATTTTCATAAGAAAAATTTGTGCTGAATATTATTTAATAGAGTTTTTGGTCCTTTACAGACACTTATTTAGTTGTATTTAAATAATATTCAGCACAAATTTTTCTTATGAAAATCTTAAACAGTGTACCTCGTTTTGTCGCAACGGCCAATATTTGACCATACCTCCCATACAAGATACATTCTCAAAAGTAAATCTATTAAAAGTAAATCTATTAAAATCTCGAAATTTAAACAAAACAAGTAAGAAAGGGCTATAGTCGGTCAAGCCCGACCATACGATACCCTTCACCATTAAGGTCAAAAGTGTTATTTTTTCTGTATAAAGACAAATATTTGCTAAATTTTGCCATCATATAAACATTTTCTCAAAACTTATATATTTAAGCTGCTTCTGACATTTGGACTTATGTGAGAGTTAGGGTCAAATGTGGGCCGATTATCTCGAAATTAGGCAAATTGATTATAGTTGTTAAACTAAACTTAAAATTCCCATTATCTTCAGATTTACGAGCATTTTAGTGATTATACCCTTCACCACCATAGGTGGGAAAGGGTATTATAAGTTTGTACTGATGTATGTAACGCATGAAAATATTTGTCTTAGACCCACCTTTTAGTATACCAATAGGCTTAGAATCACTTTCTGAGTCGATTTATTTATTATTAATATAATTTGATGAAATTTGGCACAGACCATTGTTTTGATAATGGGACCATGGCTATTGAAATTCGTCAAAATCGGTCCATTATTTATGGTACCTCCCATAGGTCCCACTTCCCGGAATTGATATATTGGCCACAAATATTAATATTTTTTCATGAAATTTAAATCAAATACTGCTTACGTAAACTAAAATCACTGTACCAAATTATGTTATAATTGGTCCACATTTGACCATAGCTCTCATACAAACTTTTCTTTAAAAACGCACAAATTATCTTTAGAATTGCGACCTGAAGTTTGATTACAAGGTTTACATGGGGGTCCACCCAACCAGCCAGGCGGACGGACGGACGGACATCGCTAAATCGAGTCAGAAAGTGATTCTAAGCCTATTGGTATACTAAAAGGTGGGTCTAAGATAGATATTTCCATGCGTTACATACATCAGCACAAACTTATTATATCCTTTCCACCTATGGTGGTGAAGGGTATAAATAGCACATTGTATAAGAACATTAGGGGTGACAATTTTTTGTATGAAAGAAAATGTTTTTTCGAATTATATAACTTTTTCAACGGAATATTATGACACTTGATGTAAAAGTTTAGTTCTGAAAATTTGAGCCAAATCGGACAAAGTTAAGAGCCTATTTGTATGGGGAAAATTGGGTTATTTTTTATTTTTGAGAAATTTCAAACAATTTTTACAAGAAAAAATAATTGAATATTAAAGAAAACTAGCATAGCTTTATTTCAAGTACTCAAAAACAAAAATCATGAAGTAGTTTTGGAGTTATTCCATTTTTTTCCCTGAAAATTCATGCCCTTGAAAATGCGCTTAATTATATGCACCAAAAATTGTATGTTGTAAATAAAGAAATTTAGAAATTAGTCATAATTTATCATTAAATGACTCTTTAGTATAGAAGAGTTAAGTTTTGCTTAAATATTTATAAGCGAATTCACTTAGTTTTTTCATGTTGGAAAATGGTACATTTTTCTAAGGCCGGTTTCAAAAATCATTTTTTAATTTTTCGAAAATTTTGTTCAACAAATATTACAAATTTAGAATTTACTCACCAGTGTTTTTAAAACAGACAAATGGGGGAATAAAAGTCGATATCTTGAAAGTTTCGCAGTACCTGCGATTTCAAATTTAAAAATTTCGCGAAAATAAAAATTTTTGGGCTAAATTCTAGAAGATGCTCGGTAAATTGGTGCATACTCGTATACTTATTCGCCTTTTGAAAGACATGAATTTTCAGGTGAAAAAAATAATAACTCCAAAACTACTACATGGATTTTTGTTTTTGACTATTTTGGTTTGTTTGACTATTTGAAATAAAGCTGTGTTAGTTTTCTTTAATATTAATATTTTTTCTTGTAAAAATTGTTTATTTTTAGTTGAAATTTCTTCAAAAAATAACCTATTTTCCCCTTTACAAATGGGCTCTTAAACTTTGGACCCTATGCGCCCATAGAAAGTTGTCCGATTTTGCTCAAATTTTCAGAACAAAACTTTTAGACCTAGTGTCATAATATTCCGTTGAAAAAGTTATAAAATTCAAAAAAACATTTTCTTTCATACAAAAAATTGTCACCCTAATGTACTCCAATGTGCACTTGATCAACAAGAGGGTATTAACTCAAAATTTTAAAATTTTCAGTAGAGTCAAAAAACTATTTTATTTTACTACTACTTTCATATAAAGAAGAGGGGTAAAACTGTAGTTTTTTGGCGAAATTATAGTGAAAATGATGTCAGATTTTTACAATGGGTAGATAAGACCACTACACATCAATTTCTTCTAAAAAGTGAAAATTTAAAAATTTTGAGTTAATACCCTCTTGTTGAATAAATGCGATATGTATGTCTGTAAGTCTTAAGGAAAACTTGTTAAATTGTTAGTCGGATCGACTTAAGTATTTCTTATTTTATTTTATACCCTTCATCACCATAGGTCGGAAGGGTATTATAAGTTTGTGCTGATGTATGTAACGCATATAAATATTTGTCTTAGACCCATCTTTTAGTAAACCAATAGGCTTAGAGTCACTTTCTGAGTCGATTTAGCGATGTCCGTCCGTCCGTCTGGCTGGCTGGCTGGACCCCCATGTAAACCTTGTAATCAAACTATAGGTTGCAATTCTAAAGATTTTTCTGATAATAGGACCATGGCTATTGAAATTCGTCAAAATCGGAACCTATGGTACCTCCCATAGGTTCCACTTCCCGGATTGATATATTGGCTGCAAAAATCAATATTTTTTCATGAAATTTAAATCAAATACTGCTTATGTAAACTTAAATCACTGTACCAAATTTCGTTGAAATCGGTCCACATTTGTCCATAGCTCCCATACAAACTCTTTTCTCAAAACGCACTAAATGAGATAAAATTCGCTAAAACGCTCGTAAATCCGAAAATAATGAGCATTTAAAGTTAAGTTTTTGCATACATAATTTTTGTAAGAACTGTAATCTATTTGCTAAATTTGGTCCACATTTGACTCTAGCTCCCATATAAGTCCAAATGACGGAAACAGGTTAAATGTATAAATGAGATAAAATTCACTAAAACGCTCGTAAATCCGAAAATAATGAGCATTTAAAGTTAAGTTTTTGCATAAATAATTTTTGTAGCAACTGTAATCTATTTGCCAAATTTTTAGATAATTGGTCCACATTTGACCCTAGCTCTCATATAAGTCCAAATGACGGAAACGGCTTAAATGTATAAATGAGATAAAATTCACCAAAACGCTCGTAAATCCGAAGAAAATAAGAATTTTAAGTTAAGTTTTTGCATACATAATTTTTGTGAACCGCCGTGGTATAGCAGGTTAGTCATCCGCCTAGCATACCATAGGCCCAAGTTCGATCCCTGGCCAGACTCACTTGAAAAAATAAATTTAAAAAAAAGCGGCGGTTCACCTCATAACTCAGCTAGCCACTGGTTATTGAGTATTAGGCTATGTAAAACTTCTCTAACTAATGCATTTGCCGTTCGGAGCCGGCGTTAAAACGTAGGTCCCTTTCAATGAGTCTAAAAATAGAATCGCATGCAGCTCATTGTCTAAGAGAAGTACCCCTTGTTCCAATTGGAATGTTTTCGGGGAATTATATATATATATATATATATATATATATACATATATATAATTTTTGTAACAACTGTAATCTATTTGCCAAATTTTGAGATAATTGGTCTACATTTGACCGTAGCCCTCATAAAAGTCCAAATGACGGAAACAGCTTAAATGTATAAGTTTTGCGAATATGTTTGTATGATGGCAAAATTAAGCAAATATTTGTCTTTATTTGTCTTTTTACAAAATAAAACCTTTGACCTTAGTGGTGAAGGGTATCGTATGGTCGGGCTTGACCGACTATAGCACTTTCTTACTTTTTTTTTATTGCTTTTTCGCAATTCTTCTTGCAACCTGACGTTGATTTTGTCTAATGCATCAATATAATTCCTGAGAAAAAATTGGATAAACAACCTCCCTACTGAACAGGTTAATGTTTTTTGTGGGCCGATCTAATGTATATTCCCTCTAGCATGAATTCATTGTATCAAGTGATTGCGCTAATGGTCGCATATTCAGCTGGTTGATTTCGAATTCGTTCCCAATTTTTTTTTGTTTTGAGTTTTTCATAAAAGTTTTTGTTACAGTTTTTTTTAACTCACACTTTTAAAGTGAATGGTAATAATTTTTTTTGTATATTTCATATTCTGTAAAAGAGTTGACTTTTCTATGTTTGTCCATGTTGAATTTTAAATCCATATAATTTTGTTAACTGAATTGTAATAGAATTTCGAATGAAAGGCATCAAAAATTGGTTGAAAGGGAATATTCATAAAGGTAAGTTCAGATTAACAACATTTTGTCAAATATTTGTAACTAGATGAGATATCTATGGAAAAATATTTGGCCAAATATTTGTCTTGTGTGCACTGAGCTTAAGCTTTTTATAGTTTTTGTACTTAATCAATCATATTGTTTAATATGAACATTGTTATCCTGGAAACGAATATGTTTGAGAAAATAAAATGAGACTTATTTCTGCAACAAAAATACCGAAAACATATAAACTATAATCTAGGAAATGATTTATGATAAATAATTTTCTTATTGGGAAGTAAAACTAATAAATTACCGGTTAAAACTGTTGAAACCCTTATGCGATGCTTCAGCCTTCATAAATTTTTGTCATAGTTTTAATCACTCGTTGTATTCTAGGAATCCTTCTCATATATTTTGATTTTTTTTTTTATCAATTTTTGTCATGAACAAATTTTTGCCATTTGATTTGTAAATTAGGTTAATCTCAGGTAGATACATATACGAGTATAATTTAAATCATAATGGAGGACATAATAGATGAATGGATACATGAACAAAAAAAAATTGCCCAAATTGGGAAGATACCCATTCACATGAGACCCAAGATTATTATTACCAAGTTCCAAAACGAAATAAATACGAATTATAATATTTTGAAAACCAAACAAAGTTAAAGCGGAGATTAGCGTCTAAACCAAATAACACACACAAGTAAAGGATAGATAAAAAAGAAAAATGCTCTATGTATGTGTAATTCTTGTCAGGCCATAATCTCTTCTTTTACTTTTTGTTTTCTGAAACATTATAATTCGTATTTATTTAGTTTTCGAACTTGATATAAATCAGCAGTTTTCGATCTATTCGACTTTTAAACGAGTCGAAGAAATGGTTGTCATCGCCAACATTTTTTAGATGATATCAATAAAATCTTTATTACCCTAATAGATTAATGTAATAAACTGGGATTTAGTGTAAACAATAATTTTGCCATAGTTTCTATCGCTCGTTCTATTCTCGGCATCCTTCCCCCACATTTTGATAAATTTACTGTCATAACTTGACTACAATTATGATAAAAAAAAACTGCATTTTATCTGTAAATTAGGTTAATCTGAGGCAGAAATATAATTAAAATCAATGTTTTTGAACGAAAAAAAAAAAAATGTTATAAATGCACATGACGCTAAAGATACACAATCAAAATAAAGGATTAATATTTTTTAACGAATCCTATTATTTAAAAACAAATGTTGAAATTTATCCATAAAACCACAATATAATGAAAAACAAGTTGGAAAAGCTATAGTCGGTCAAGCCCGACTATATGATACCCATCACTTCTAAGGTCAAATATGGACCAACTATTTAACAACTTTAGTTTTAGAAATATATACTTGTATATGTTTTTTTTTTAATTTCGAGCTTTAAGTAGATTTCTGTCAATTTGGGCTAAGGGCCTGATATGTCAATGGATCGATTAGTAAATTTAGGTTATCGGTTTATATTTATAAAATATTTATCTGTAAAAAGTTTTAATATGTATAAGATTTAAATATATATAAGATCATAAGATTTTTGGGTATCTAAAAAACTTTTGAGAATGTGTCTTGTATGGGAGGTCAAATTTGTGGCTGTAATTGGTCGAAATTCCGAAAAGGCGCTTTGAACTTTATAAATCCTTCATATTTATTTAGTTTTGTAAGAAAAAAAAAACTGCCGCTAATATAAATAAAATATTTTTTTGATGTACCCGAAAAAATAAGAAATTTTTCCAAAAATTTCCTATAAAACTAAGAAATTTTTAAAAAAATTTCCTATAATAAGAAATTTTTTAAAAATTTTATATTATAAGACATTTTTTAAAAATTTCCTATAAAAATAAGACATTTTTGAAAAGTTTCCTATAAAAATAAAAAAAAAAAATGAAAAATTTCCTATAAAAATAAAAAATTTAAAAAAAATTTCCTATAAAAATAAGAAATTTTAAAAAAATTTTTGAAAAATTTCCTATTTTTATAGTAATTTTTTTAAAAATTTCCAATTTTTATAGTAATTTTTTCTAAAATTTCCTATTTTTATAGAAATTTTTTCTAAAACTTCCTATTTTTATAGGAAATTTTTCAAAAATTTCCTATTTTTATAGGAAAATTTTCAAAAATTTCCTATTTTTATTGGAAATAGAAAATTTTTGAAAAATTTCCTATAAAAATAAGAAATATTATAAAAATTTCCTATACAATTACGAAATTTTTGAAAAATTTCTATAAAAATAGGAAATTTTTGAAAATTTTCCTATAAAAAAGGAAATTTTTTCCTATAAAAATAGGAAATTTTTGAAAAATTTCCTATAAAAATAGGAAATTTTTGAAAAATTTCCTATAAAAATAGGAAATTTTTGAAAAATTTCCTATAAAAATAGGAAATTTTTGAAAAATTTCCTATAAAAATAGGAAATTTTTGAAAAATTTCCTATAAAAATAGGAAATTTTTGAAAAATTTCCTATAAAAATAGGAAATTTTTGAAAAATTTCCTATAAAAATTGGAAATTTTTGAAAAATTTCCTATAAAAATAGGAAATTTTTGAAAAATTTCCTATAAAAATAGGAAATTTTTGAAAAATTTCCTATAAAAATAGGAAATTTTTGAAAAATTTCCTATAAAAATAGGAAATTTTTGAAAAATTTCCTATAAAAATAGGAAATTTTTGAAAAATTTCCTATAAAAATAGGAAATTTTTGAAAAATTTCCTATAAAAATAGGAAATTTTTGAAAAATTTCCTATAAAAATAGGAAATTTTTGAAAAATTTCCTATAAAAATAGGAAATTTTTGAAAAATTTCCTATAAAAATAGGAAATTTTTGAAAAATTTCCTATAAAAATAGGAAATTTTTGAAAAATTTCCTATAAAAATAGGAAATTTTTGAAAAATTTCCTATAAAAATAGGAAATTTTTGAAAAATTTCCTATAAAAATAGGAAATTTTTGAAAAATTTCCTATAAAAATAGGAAATTTTTGAAAAATTTCCTATAAAAATAGGAAATTTTTGAAAAATTTCCTATAAAAATAGGAAACTTTTGAAAAATTTCCTATAAAAATAGGAAACTTTTGAAAAATTTCCTATAAAAATAGGAAATTTTTCAAAAATTTCCTATAAAAATAGGAAATTTTTGAAAAATTTCCTATAAAAATAGGAAATTTTTGAAAAATTTCCTATAAAAATAGGAAATTTTTGAAAAATTTCCTATAAAAATAGAAAATTTTTGAAAGATTTCCTATAAAAATCGGAAATTTTTGAAAAATTTCCTATAAAAATAGGAAATTTTTGAAAAATTTCCTATAAAAATCGGAAATTTTTGAAAAATTTCCTATAAAAATAGGAAATTTTTGAAAAATTTCCTATAAAAATAGGAAATTTTTGAAAAATTTCCTATAAAAATAGGAAATTTTTGAAAAATTTCCTATAAAAATAGGAAATTTTTGAAAAATTTCCGATAAAAATAGGAAATTTTTGAAAAATTTCCTATAAAAATAGGAAATTTTTGAAAAATTTCCTATAAAAATAGGAAATTTTTGAAAAATTTCCTATAAAAATAGGAAATTTTTGAAAAATTTCCTATAAAAATAGGAAATTTTTGAAAAATTTCCTATAAAAATAGGAAATTTTTGATAAATTTCCTATAAAAATAGGAAATTTTTGAAAAATTTCCTATAAAAATAGGAAATTTTTGAAAAATTTCCTATAAAAATAGGAAATTTTTGAAAAGTTTCCTATAAAAATAGGAAATTTTTGAAAAATTTCCTATAAAAATAGGAAATTTTTGAAAAATTTCCTATAAAAATAGGAAATTTTTGAAAAATTTCCTATAAAAATAGGAAATTTTTGAAAAATTTCCTATAAAAATAGGAAATTTTTGAAAAATTTCCTATAAAAATAGGAAATTTTTGAAAAATTTCCTATAAAAATAGGAAATTTTTGAAAAATTTCCTATAAAAATAGGAAATTTTTGAAAAATTTCCTATAAAAATAGGAAATTTTTGAAAAATTTCCTATAAAAATAGGAAAATTTTGAAAAATTTCCTATAAAAATAGGAAATTTTTGAAAAATTTCCTATAAAAATAGGAAATTTTTGAAAAATTTCCTATAAAAATAGGAAATTTTTGAAAAATTTCCTATAAAAATAGGAAATTTTTGAAAAATTTCCTATAAAAATAGGAAATTTTTGAAAAATTTCCTATAAAAATAGGAAATTTTTGAAAAATTTCCTATAAAAATAGGAAATTTTTGAAAAATTTCCTATAAAAATAGGAAATTTTTGAAAAATTTCCTATAAACATAGGAAATTTTTGAAAAAATTCCTATAAACATAGGAAATTTTTGAAAAAATTCATATAAAAAAATAAATTTTTGAATAATTTCCTATAAAATAAGAAATTTTTGAAAAATTTCCTATAAAATAAGAAATTTTTGACAAATTTCCTATAAAAATAAGAAATTTTTGACAAATTTCCTATAAAAATAGGAAATTTTTGAAAAATTCCCTTTAAAAATAAGAAATTTTTGAAAAATTTCTTATAAAAATAAGAAATTTTTAAAAAATTTTCTATAAAATAAGAAATTTTTGAAAAATTTCCTATAAAAATAAGAAATTTTTGAAAAATTTCCTATAAAGATAAGAAATTTTTGAAAATTTTCAAATAAAAATTAAAAACTGTTGAAAAATTTCCTATAAAATAAGAAATTTTTTTTAAATTTCCTATAAAAATAAGAAATTGTTGAAAAATTTACCATAAAAATAAGAAATTTTGAAGAATTTCCTATAAAAATAGGAAAGTAAATTTTGAAAAATTCCTATAAAAACAAGAATTTTTTGAAAAGATCTTACAAAAATAAGAAATTTTTGAAAAATTTCCTATAAAAATAAGAAATTTTTGAAAAATTTCCTATAAAAATAAGAAATTTTTGAAAAATTTCCTATAAAAATAAGAAATTTTTGAAAAATTTCCTATAAAAATAAGAAATTTTTGAAAAATTTCCTATAAAAATAAGAAATTTTTGAAAAATTTCCTATAAAAATAAGAAATTTTTGAAAAATTTCCTATAAAAATAAGAAATTTTTGAAAATTTTCCTATAAAAATAAGAAATTTTTGAAAAATTTCCTATAAAAATAAGAAATTTTTAAAAAAATTTCCTATAAAAATAAGACATTTTTGAAAAATTTCCTATAAAAATAAGAAATTTTTGAAAAATTTCCTATAAAAATAAGAAATGTTTAAAAAATTTCCTATAAAAATAAGAAATTTTTGAAAAATTTCCTATAAAAATAAATAATAAGAAATAGAAAATTTTGAAAAATTTCCTATTAAAAATTTTTTGAAAATTTCCGATAAAAATAGGAAATTTTTGAAAATTTCCTATAAAAAAAGAAAATTTTTGAAAATTCCCTATAAAATAGGAAATTTTTGAAAATTTCCTATAAAAATATGAAATTTTGAAAAATTTCCTATAAAAATAGGAAATTTTAAAAAAATTTCCTATAAAAATAGGAAATTTAAAAAAAATTCCTGTAAAAATAAGAAATTTTTGGAAAATTTCCTATAAAAATAAGAAATTTTTGGAAAATTTCCTATAAAAATAAGAAATTTTTGAAAAAAAGACATAAAAATTAACAAACTTTTTGCTTGAAATTTTAAACCTAATTGCAAAAATATACTCTCTTTGTTGTTTAAATTTTCAAAATATTTTTTAAATTTAAATCCTTTAGTTTCGCTAATACATACAAACTACATACATACATACATATGTATGAATGTATGTATATTATTTAATCCTTGTATGTCTGAATAAATATGTATGTACTGAATAAATTTAAAGCTATAATTTGAAATTGCAAAAAGTCACGCATATTGAACGTGTATGAGTAACAAGAAGGTGGAAGGATATTTAAGTATGATTTTCCTAGAATGTTTCCTCTACACTACTCTACTCAATTTCGTACGTAATTTAAGCCTTTAACTATGGCTCGAAGTTTTACTTAAGTTTGCTTATAGTGATTACTGGATGTTTAAACTTCTAGTTTGGAAACTGAGAAATTTTATTGTTATTGGATAAATGAAGAAATTTGAAATCTAATTGGAAATTTAATATAAAGTCTAAAAGTAAAACATGGGTTTCTAGGAAAACTGTATAAATTCATATAACGGGTATTTTTTTTAGTAATTTTCTATTTGTCGTCAATTCTTCTACACGTATCTCTACTTTTAGAAAATACGGGATGGCTGCAAGAATGTGAAAGTAAAGAAAGATGAAACTGAAAAATGTTTGTGTTTACTTTTGTTCAGTTGATAATTTAGGGTTTTAGCTTTTAATTTACAAAATATAATTCATGATTAATGTGTTTTAAAAATAGGTAATTTTCGATTTGTCGATGATGGCCTAACCAACCATGGAACCGTTTGTCCCCACAAATATTTTTTTTGACTTTTATCAATAAATTTCTATTACAATAATAAAGTTTTTTAAGTTGATACGACTAATTTCCGACAGATGGCGCCACTGAAAATTACTAAAAAGTAATTAAATCGTAAACTGTACATTTGATCATGCTATGATCTTTAGAAAAGTTGTAGCGCATGAGCCGGCGAAGGCTTTTTAGTTGGTGTGAATAATTTCCGATAGGTAGCGCTACTGAAACTTACTCAAAGTCAATTTTATCGTAAGCTGTAAATTTAATCATGCTACAATCTTTAGCAAAGTTGTTGCACATGAGCCGACGAAGGTTTCTTAGTTGGTATGAAGAAATTTCGACAGGTGGCGCCACTGAAATTTACTCAAAGTCAATTTAATCGTAGGCTGTACATTTAATCATGCTATAATCTTGCGGATAAGCCGACGAAGGTTTATGAATTGGAATGAACAAAGTCCGACAGGTGACGCCACAGAAAATTACTCAAAGTGAATTAAATCGTAAACTGTGCATTTGATCATGTTATAATCATAAGCAAAGTTGTTACGCATAAGCAGACGAAGGTTTCTTAGTTTGTATGAACAACTTTAGGTGGCGCCACTGAAAACTACTCAAAATGAATTAAATCGTAAACTGTGCATTTGATCAGACTATAATCTTTAGCAAAGTTGTTGCGCATGAGTCGACAGAGGTTTCTGTTGGTATGACCAATTTCCAAAATTATTAAAATGAGTTAAACTGTAAACTATGCAAACTATGTGTTGGTCGGACAAAATAAATAAAATGTCTTTCTCCTAAATTTATTTTAGTACTTTGTAAAATAAAATATATAAAAACTTTCAAATTTGCCTCAAAATGCTTATCATAAAGCTCCGAGCAAGACTCGGTCAACCAGGTACTAAATGTATTATACTGGGATGTAGGGGGTGTTGGATACAAAGCAACGGTTCTGATAATTCTTAATCTGGTAAGCCTATACTTATCTTGGTCTATCCCTCATCTCAACTGTGGACACTGACCTCCACGTGGTATCACCTGGATAGCTACCTTAACACCCGTTAAAGTAGTGAGTTATCAAGTGCCGCAAGTTGTCCCGTGAAAACTATAGAACTATGGGTAAGGACGTTGGGTTAGTTACCCACTTCTGGAAAAAATAATTGCTATAAAAAAGCTAAAATTAGAAAAAAACGAACAACTTAATGTAAGAAGAGGACGTCAGAAATTACTATGGAAAGACCAAGTAGAGAAAAATCTTTAAAATATTGGAATACGAAATTGCAGAATAGCGCAGAAGATCGAAGCGCATGGAATTCTTAAATATGCTTGCATTTGGCCTTAACAGGTTGAAAATATAGGTCATTTATGTAAGTAAGTAGACAGGGATTAAGTGCGAACAAAAATTCCTTTGAATAATAACCTTTCAACGGATCTTGAAAGTAGATATAAGCCATGGAAATGGTTGATATATAGATCGTATATATATCTCTCTATTTTTTTTAATAAAATTCGAAAGCACTTAAAAAATCACCCAATACATTTTTCCACTATTAAAAAAATATGATAGAATTTTAACTTTAATATTCTTTGAAATCTCATAAATAAATATTAACAAATTATACAATTTAAAAAGTTAAGATAATAAAATTTAAACTTGTTAACTTTAGAGCGGCTCAATTTCAAAACTCAAAGAGTCTTAGGACATTTATATATAAGAATTCTAGTGATCGGTCAGCCTATTTCGAGCCCGTCTAATGTATGTGTGTATAGAAAATATTAGGCAAATTCCAGTTTGTATCTGTTCATGGCTTTTAAATGTATGTAAATATTTAAATATGTATTTTGTATGTAACATTTTTTTATTCCGATGCTTTGAGTTTTAAACTTTTAAATATATTGCATTAGTTCATGTGGAAGACTATTGAAAATGTGATTTGCATATTGAAAATATGCTAAAATGCATAAAGCAAAATATATGCAATGCATAAAAGACCAAATACGAGTACCAATACATACATTCATATGTACAGGAAAAAAAAAACTTATTGGACTGGGCCGACTTCGAAATAAATTCCGGTCAATATTGCATTTCATTTAGTAAAGCTATCGACTAGACATCGCAAACATTTAAACATGTCTTTTGAAAATCGTAAAAATGTCATTTAATACATAAACAGGGTTATCCATTTTGCGGTTTAAAAAGTGAACGTAAATAAACACATGTAATATTTTTTTTTCATGATATTTCCTTTTTATTATAAAGTTTGAACGTTGACATTATGTGTGAAACACTACATCATTTAAATGACCACCACGCGAAATATTGCAAACATTGATTCTTTTGAAGTAATTTTCGACCACCTTTTGACACATATTGCCCACATGAAGAGGTAATGGTGTCAAATCGCATGATATCGCCACGACGATAAATTACGCGGCCACGAAATATCTCTTGCAATAAAGCCATATTCGCTCGAATTGTGTGGCATGTGGCTCCGACTTGTTGAAGCCACATATTCCCAAGTCGTATTTTTCAATAATGTGCCGTAAGACAGTCCTAATTCCTGAGAACGACGAGGAATTGAAACATTAATTTTCAGCGGAACGAGCGAAACGATGATAGACAGGCCTTACAATATTTGTAACCACTCCAGTCTCTTCAAATTATGTAAACCATAATCTCCTCTTAAAGCACGATATGTGGCTGTTGCAGAATCACCATTTTTGGAGTATGTTTTTTATTTTTTATTTTTATGCTTTGTGTGATACTTAAGCGATCCATTTTCGTCAATGTCAGACCTTCAAGTGAAAAGAATAAAATTGGTTTAACAACTAAGTTTGAAAGATGTCGAATTCCAGTCCTATATTTTTGAAACCACGATATATATAACCCTTTATTTAATTTAATATTTAACGTATCGTAAGGAAGGACTCGGGCCAAAGACTCTATTATAAAAATATATTTTACTCCATATATTTTTTTCAATGAAGAACACATAAACGCACAAACAAACATACATTTCATAAGCACGTATATGTACCTTAGCTTTCTCACATTGGATAAACGTCTCCATAAGTCGTTTCCGAATTATAGTAAAAGAAGTATACTCTCTTATTTTATGGGACTTTTCAAATGGACCATTAGGCAAATCAATGTATGGAAGTTCAATATCTTTAAATTATAGAGTCTTTGCTCGGGACTAGGAAAAAAACTGGATTTTTGTTTAAAAGTAGTTTCTTTTATCAAAGTAATCTCTATCAAGAACAAATCAACAATTCCTGCGCTGCTTTAACATTTCAATGCCACTTTTGTAAAACGATTTGACTTTGGCTAAAAAAAGGTCCTTGAACGAGTGGTGGATCAAAGATTCGTCCATTGTTAAACGGCTAAAAGGGTAAATTATGTAACGCTGTATCTCCGAAAGTAAACGCAACAGTATCAAAATTGCAATTGCGTTCGGATCACATACGAAAATAAGAAAACACGTGTTTGGTACTTCGGACAAATAGAGGGAAAAACCAGTGTTTGTACGGCTACTATAAAAGTAGCTGTAGCGACGAAAAAAAGCCTACTTTTTAAGATACAAATTTGTTGAAAAATAGTAGCCAATACCCATCTACTTCTACTGCTACATTCATATATAAATAGCAAATCATTGCATACGGCTACTGCTCCAATTTTTTCAAGTAGAAGTAGCAGTAGACGCTGTATTATTCCGAAGTATTTATATTTTTAAGCTTCTGCTATTTTTCAAAAAACAAAAGCGGCAAGTAGAAGTAGCTCTTTGCTACTTTAATAAAAGTATTGGTAGGGGTAGAAAACAGCAAAAATATTTTATTTAATTTTTGCTTCAATTTGAAAAGTAGCCAAAATCGAAAATATTTTTTCTGGCTGCTTTCTGACTGTTTTGCAGCTACTTCTTGGCTATTTTGCAGCTACTTTCTGGCTACTTTACATGAATGACTTATTCTTGTAGCTGTGCAGCACAAATATTTACTTCTTGCTACACACCGACAATAAGAAGAACAAAGAAAGAACGTATGATATTTTATTTAGTTTTTTCTTTTGCCGAGTGTATAAAACAAATTACAAAAGAAAAAAAAAGGAAGCAAAATAACACACAATCTTTCTTCGTTGTTATTATTGTCGATAAGTAGCCAGAAAAAAATTTGTATTGCGTAGCTCTAAGCATAAATTATTCATATAAAATAGCTGCAAAATAGCCAAGAAGTAGCTGCAAAAAATCCAGAAAGTAGCCCGAAATATTTTCGATTTTGGCTACTCTTCAAATTGAAGCAAAAATTAAATAGAATATTTTTGCCGTTTTTACCCCTATCAATATTTTTAGTTGAAGTAGCAAAGAGCTACTTCTACGTGCCGCTTTTGTTTTTTGAAAAATAGCAGTAGCTTAAAAATATAAGTGCTACAGAATAATACAGCGTCTACTGCTACTTCTACTTGCTGCTTTTATTTTCCAAAAAGTAGCAGTAGCTTAAAAATATAAATGCTTGGGAATAATACAGCGCCTACTGCTACTTCTACTTCAAAAAGTTAGAGCTGTAGCCGTAGCGGTAATTAAAAAATTGGTAGCTAAAGTAGGAATTCAAACACTGGGAAAAACATGTGTATATTTTGAGAGAATAAACATACAAATAATTATTATAACGGCGTCGTATCCCGTACCGTAGGGGGTACAAAAGGGTATAAAAGGGTAAAATTAGTAACATCTCCAAAACTAACAACGATAGAAACGATATTTAAATTGGATTTGGATTAGCTAGAAAAATAAGCGGACAATTATTCCATACATTCGTATTTGAAATTTTAAAGTCTGAGACACTTGTTCACTTACGAAAATAGGACAAATTGAGGGTAAAAACGATATTTTATTACTTTTTTACACATATGTACCTTTTGAGCCAGTTAACATAGAAACAAAATTTATACCGCATATAACAAATTTCATCTCAAAACTAGTTTTTATTTGGTTTACGAAAAATAAGACACTGGTATTTTTTTTTACATTTAGACGGCGTAAATGCCTTTTTTTCATTATAGAAATATGGGACCGGGGTCAATCGACTCAGTATTTTTTTCTGATAAAAGTTATACAAAAAAACGTATTTTCGATTTTTTGTCAGTTACAGCGTTCTTTAATTCTTGCGACGATATGTATCTTTAAAACCCATGAGAAATATAATTTAAAGAGAATTTGATTGACATTGAAGAAGTGTCAAATAAATGCGTGTTTGTTACTTTTTTATTTAGGGGGTAAAAAGGGAAAAAATGCTAAAATTGTAGTATATAAACAAATATAAAAATATGATAAATGAAAATAAAAGGACACATATTTAGTACTTTATGGAAATTCGTCTATTCAGTGGGTAAAAAAAGATAAAAAATGGGAAAAAATTAGTGAGATTATATCTCCAAAAGCGATGGAAACAAAAGACAAATTGGGTTTGGATTAGCCACGAAATGTTTAGTACTTTTTTTTAATTTGAGCAATAGAGAGTAAAAAGAGCAAAGTCAAATTGTTGGTACTTATTTTGACCCAAATGTAACGTTAGGACCAATACATATAGAAATGAAATTTATACCCGAATCGATAAACATTAAAAATATCAAACAAGTCTTGGGAGCATTTGCGATTAAATAGGTAAAACGGGGAAAGGTAAGGAATTGCGTTTTTAAATTTTCACATAGGGTGCACCTTATTTTACGAAAGTGCAAGTTTGAACCGTAAAATTTGATGAAATTTGCCGCATATAATTTTTTTGATTATAAGACCATGACTATTGAAATTCGTCAAAATCGGTCCATTATTTATGGTACCTCCCATAGGTCCCATTTCGCGGATTTGATATATTGGCCACAAATAACAATATTTTCTCATGAAATTTGAAAAAAAAATACTGCTTATATAAACGTAAATTACTGTACCCAATTTCGTTTAAAACGGTTCACATTTGACCATAGCTCCCATACAAACTTATTTGTCAAAAAGCACTAAATGAGACAAAAATCACTAAAACGCTATTAAATCTGAAGAATATGAGAATTTTAAGTTTCTTTTTTGCAAACATAATTTTTGTAACAACTGAAATCAATTTGCCAAATTTCTAGGATTTGACCCTAGCTCTCATATAAGTGGCAGTGACGAAAAAATCTTTTATATATAAGTCTTGAGAAAATGTTTGTATGATAACAAAATTTAGCAAATATTTGTTTTTTTATAAACAAAAAATTATATTTGACCTCAATGGTGAAGGGTATCATATGGTCAGGTTTGACCGACTATAGCACTTTCTTACTTGTTATACCCACCATCAAAAAGAATGGGGGGTATATTGAGATTGTCATTCCGTTTGTAATTTCCTTAATATTGGCTCAAAAATCAAAAACTTTGAATCCTTATGAAATTCTAAGACGATTGAGCGATGTCCGTCTGTCTGTGCGTCTGTCTGTCTGTTGAAATCATGATAACGCCTAAACGAAAGGAGCTAGCTCACTCTGAGAAAATGTTGGTATTGAAATTGGGCAAAATCGGTTAACATTTGACCATAGCTTCCGTATAACCTCGCCTACACAAATCGCTTATTTGCTAATAAACATCAAACTATAATAGCTATGATGATAAAATTTGGTATATAGAAGTTTTGCATAAGCCGCAGGCAGCGCATAAAATTTCATCAAAAACGGTTCACATTTAGTCATAGCTCCCAGACAAAAAACATACGGAAACAGCCAAAATTTCACCTAAAATACACTTAAATGCCAATAAATCTAAAACTATAACAAATTTAACCACGAGGAAGTCTTATGTCAATGCCAACGAGTGTGAAAAATTTTGTCACAATCGGTCACTATTTGATCATAGCTCCCATATACAAAACTTACGGAAACACAAAAATACAAAAAGAAAAGGAGGTTTATGACCGTCTGTCCGTCAAATAAAAGCGCGGTAGCACCTTAACGAAAATGGCTACAGCAACAAAATTTTACAAAAGGAAGATATTTTCGATATTATATAGAAATTGTGTGATAAAAATGGGTAAAATCAGTTCACATTTAATTAGAGCTCCCATATAACCCTGTCCCAGGAATCACATTTATGCTGATAAATTGAATAAAATTGTAAAATCTATGACTACTAAATTTAGAACAGAGAAGTTTTATGCATTTTTCAGTCAGTATGTCAAATTTTATAGGAATCGGTCCATTTTTGACTATAGCTTTCATATAAAAACCGCTCCCGGTAACCACTAAAATGCCACAAACGCCAGTTAAAAGCTATTAAATTATAAACTATGTCAGCTATGGCCACTAAATTCTGCACAAATAAACTCTATATTAATACCAGCCAGTGTATTAAATTTTGTAACAATCGGTCAACATTTGGCTATAGTTCTTATATATATAACATCCCCTTTTTATATCTACAATCAAAAAGATTTAAAGGTACATTCAGTATATTAAGATTGCATCTATGAAATTAGATAGCTATCAATGTTAAATCCAGACTTTATACACGGTAGATGCATTAGGAACTCCTAACAAAATATATGAACCTACCGTGTTGCTATCAACATGTTTATGGCACAAGGAAACAGCTTATTAATGTGAAACTATTATTCGGTCCAAGGTAAATACTTGGGAAACCACTTGGATACTTTTAAATGTTGAACTATAGTTACTTTACCACTGCAACCGAATTTAGTCCAAATATATTACCAACAATACCACAATTGGTCAACATTTTGAATTAGCTGCACTCTCATACAACTTGATGGTGGGTATACAAGATTCGGCACAGCCGAATATAACTCTTTTATTTGTTTTTTTTAATAATTCAATTCTATTTGTTTAAAATTTGGGCAATATCAAAAATACTCACATTTTTTTTCCATATAAATAAAAAATAACAATTTGTGGGCGGATGCGGCACGTGTTCCCCTTATGCAATTTTGAAAAAAAGCACATCATGTTTTTATGTTATGTATAACATTTCTGGGGGAAAGTTACAGCTCAATTTCGCATTTTCGTAAAATAAGATGCACCCTATTGCACATCTTTTAAATTAATAACACGTATTGGGTTATTTTTCGGTAAAACATTCCAACAGGGACCGTAACTGTTATAACTTTTATCGTAAAAGTCAGAAAATAAAAGTTATTTTTTGACTTTTATTTTTTCGAGCAGAAATAAAAGTTATTTTTTGACTTTTATTTTTTCGATAAAAAATAACAGTTATTTTTAACTTTTATTTTTTCAAGCAAAAATAAAAGTTATTTTTTAACTTTTATTTTTTCGAGCAAATATAACAGTTATTTTTTACTTTTATTATTTCGAGCATGAATAAAAGTTATTTTTTGACTTTTATTTTTTCGAGCAGAAATAAAAGTTATTTTTGACTTTTATTTTTTCGAGCAGAAATAAAAGTTACATTTGCTTGAATTCATGATAAACTTATTGAAAATTTATGTCAAACAAAGATAATTTTTCAGTGAAAATAATTTGCATATGCTTAAAAATGAATGGAGTTGAGTTTCGCAATCGTAATTAGGGTTGCAAAAACAAAAATAACTTTTATTTCTGCTCGAAAAAATAAAAGTCAAAAAATAACTTTTATTCATGCTCGAAATAATAAAAGTAAAAAATAACTGTTATATTTGCTCGAAAAAATGAAAGTTAAAAAATAACTTTTATTTTTGCTCGAAAAATAAAAGTCAAAAAATAACATTTATTTTTACTCGAAAAAATAAAAACTAACTTTTATTTATGATTGAAATCATAAAATTCAAAAATAACTGTTATTTTTGCTCGAAGAAATAAAAGTTAAGAAATAATTTTTATTTTTGCTCAAAAAAATAAAAATCAAAAAATAACTGTTATGTTTTTTTTCTAAAAAATAGAAATCATCGCATTTTTTGCGGTTGCTTTTTTTAATTAAAAATAACAGTTATTTTCGGTCCCTGCATTCCAAGTATACGACAATAAATTTATTTCTGCTAAAATAAAAGTCAAAAAATAACTTTTATTTTTGCTCGAAAAAATAAAAGTCAAAAAATAACTTTTATTTTTGCTCGAAAAAATAAAAACTAACTTTTATTTATGATCGAAATCATAAAATTCAAAAATAACTGTTATTTTTGCTCGAAAAAATAAAAGTTTAGAAATAATTTTTATTTTTGCTCAAAAAAATAAAAATCAAAAAATAACTGTTATGTTTTTTTTCTAAAAAATAGAAATCATCGCATTTTTTGCGGTTGCTTTTTTTAATTAAAAATAACAGTTATTTTCGGTCCCTGCATTCCAAGTATACGACAATAAATTTACTTGTGTTTTGTGTGGATATAAATATATATATATTTTTTTAAATATATATATATATATATATATATATATATATATATTTATATACATATACATATATATATATAATACATATACATATACATATATATATATAAATATATATGTATATACATATACATATATATATATATATAAATATATATGTATATACATATACATATATATATAAATATATATATATATAGATATATATATATATATATATATATACATATATATGTACATATGTATATATATAAAAAAGTGGTGTGTGACAAACTAGAAAGGGACCTAAGGATAAAATCAAGAGAGCCATTTTAAAGATTTAATTATTATTTTTTTACCCTTAGGTCCCTTTCTCTATGCGCTGTCACATATATACATCAATTGCTTATGTTCTTCCCTTATTTAGTACTTAACATTTTTTTTTACATAGTTTTATTTTTTTTCCAAAAAACTCCAAGGGCATAAACTTATTTTAACCTTTCCACCTGTGGTTATAAAAACACTGCTGCATCGTGACCTTTAATCAAATAAGAAACCCATGAAATTTTCTAACAAAAACTAATAATCTAAAACCACTTTAAAATTCCCCAACAAAACAATATTTGCAGACTTATTGAATTTCATTAAATTCATCAGCTTGCGCAAATTCTAATGCAAAATTTACAAAAGAATCTCAAAAATGTCAAAGGACTTTATAAAGTCATACTAGATTTTCACTATCATAATAATAATAACGATGAATGTCAAAGTAAATTATGTAAATGTATCTGTCACAATACGAACAAACTGAATACATGCAAAGAGACTAGTCAAGATTCTAAATTGCCTCTAGTTGTTTGTACAGATCGAATATTCATAAGGGAAAATGGCAGGTGAAGGCACCAGAGGTAGAGCAAAATTTTATAGCAACAAACAGTAAATATCCAGCCATTAATATTGGAGACATAAACAAACACTAGACATGCAAATTATTCAAATATAGAATGACTAACTAAACGAAACCGGAGTGAATCCAAACTCTGTAACCAAATAACAAACGGAAGTAGCCAATGTCATCAATGGCTTATGTCTTCCACCCTCCAGCTGAGGGTGCTGGGTGGTGAAGTGGCAGGACAAAATGCAAATAGTAGACGAATAAGCAAACAAATAAACAAAATATTTAATACTTAGATAAATAATAATAAATATTTGAAACTTACTGAGGGATTCAATGACTGGCTACGAACGATTACAATAGCCATTCTCTTGACGACAATAAATTCCAAGTAATAACTTGGAAAATAGAAAATATCAAACTATTAATTTGAGCTTAGAAAATAAAACCTAGACACATTTATTTGTAGTTATGAATAAAGTAATACAAGTTCAAGCGAAATAATTCCAAAAGCTATTTGAATGAATGATGGATAAATATCGGGTTATCCATTTTGTGATTTCAAAAGTATAGGACTGGAATTCGACATCTGTCAAACTAAGTTGTTAAACCAACTTTTCAGTTGAAAGTCATACTACAAAAATGGTGATTCTGCAAAAATCACATATCGTGCTTTAAGAGGAGATGGTTATGGTTTACACAATCGTCCAACTACGTAAGCAATTGGCAAAATTGTGAAGAAATTTGAAGAGACTGGAGCGGTTACAAATATTGTAAGCAGTGTTACCGTTATGCGACTAAAGTCGCAATTTTCGACTTTTTCAGGTGGCCTGCGACGCAACCTGCGACTTTTCTTCCATGGCCCTTTTTTGCTACTTTTTTGAATTTTTATTTTTAGCCAATATTCAATATCTTAACTTAAATGATTTTCACTTAAGTATAAATACCATCACTTTGAAATAACTTTTTGTACAATAAAAAACTAAAACAAATAAATTTTGGCGGCAGAGCCGATATCTCGACAACTCCCGTATAGTTACGTAAAAAAATATTGGTTTTGTTCGTTTGTCATTATTTCATTAATATTTTACATTTATAGTTCGAGCAAAAAGAAAGAGTATTAATGAAACTAAGCAAGTGAAACTCCACTTAAAATACAATCAAGTTCAGAGTCAGAAGATGATGAAGTTTCCCAACAACCCTCATGCTCTTCGAAGATGCAGAAAGTTTTTAACACCATTCCTGACCAATTTTGTGCTCAGTTCACGATGTGCTTCAGTAAAATGTTTTTAGATAAAGCCTTTGCGGTCTCAGCTTATAAAGGTATTTTGGCAAACTTTTAATGCAAATCGGTTATAAATGACATCTTTTTCATACCTTTTATATCGGGTGTTTTTTATTGAGGTATAGAACTTTAAGTTGGCATCATTTTTTTAACTGACGGCCATTTTGTCAGCTGTCAAGTGATTAATATTTAGTTTGGTTTGCCATTTCATCATGAACAGGTTGACAAAAGAACAACGCTTGCAAATCGTGCAAATTTATTTCGAAAATAATGGTTCAGTTCGCGAAGTTTACCGCAAGCTCCGTCCATTTTATGGTCGACATAATCGTCCATCAGAGCAATTAATTCGGTTAACACTGGATCGTTTTCGCACTACGTTTACTCTATGTGATAATACGCATCCGCAGCGACGTCGAACAGTGCGCACCGAAGAAATAATTGCCGCTGTAGAGCAAAGTGTTGAAGAGGACCCGAATGAATCGATTCGCCACCGTGCACAGCAATTGGAGCTTTGTCCATCAACTTTATGGAAGATTTTGCGCAAAGATCTTGGCTTGCGACCTTACAAGATCCAGCTTGTGCAAGAATTAAAGCCGCAAGACCATGCAATGCGTCGTGATTTTGGTGTATGGGCCGAAAATGAGGTTGATCTCGATGCTGATTTTCATCGCAAAATTTTGTTCAGTGATGAGGCTCATTTTTGGTTGAATGGCTACGTCAACAAGCAAAATTGCCGCATTTGGAGTGAAGAGAATCCACATGAGACCCTTGAGACGCCATTACATCCACAAAAATTGACTGTTTGGTGTGCTCTATGGGCTGGTGGAGTCATTGGGCCATACTTCTTCCGAAATAATGCTGGAGAGTCAGTTATCATAAATGGAGACCGGTATAGAGTCATGATAACCGACTATTTTGTTCCCCAATTGGATGGCATGAATGTTGATGAGTTGTGGTTCCAACAAGATGGCGCTACATGCCACACAGCGCACGTCACAATTGATTTATTGAAGGAAACATTCGATGAGCGCATAATTTCGCGGAATGAACCTGTCAATTGGCCACCAAGATCGTGCGATTTGACACCACTGGATTATTTTCTTTGGGGATATGTGAAGTCGCTCGTCTACGCCAACAAACCAGAAAACCAGAAAGGGGACTTGGAAGCCAACATTCGTGGCGTTATTGCCAACATACGGCCCCATATGCTCGAAAAAGTAGTTGAAAATTGGACCTGTAGAATTGGCTTTATTCGAGCCAGCCGCGGCGGCCACATGCCCGAAATCATATTTAAACATTAATGGCATAAAATTATCCTCTCAATAAAGCCAAATTGATGGACATTAAAACTATTTTCTTGTGTTCTATTTCAATTCGAAGTTCTATACCTCGAAAAAAAAACACCCATTATATATGTCTATATATATATATATATCTATTTTTTCTTATTTTAAATTAATTTTTTAATTTTTTTGATGATAAATTTTAACTTTTTCTACCAGCTGTTTACTTTTTGACAGATGTATTGGAAATTTCCATTAAAAACGTAATCAGTGTTGCTAGTACTCACTTTGTGTTACAGAAACGCTTTTTTCTTCCAGGTCGAGAAACGGTGGAATTTTTTGTTTCATACTTTTCGCTGTGAAAACTTATCACTTTGAGTTACAGAAACGACCTACAGGTATAAACACTTTTCGTTTAGCCTAATATTTAGTTAGGATAAACATGTTTATAGTAATACGATAGGTCCATATATTTTGTTAGGAGTTCCTAATGCATCTACCGTATATAAAGTCTGGACATTGGTGCAATCTTAATATGCGTCTTGTACCACCGAATCTTTGTGACTGTAGGTATAATAAATAAGAGTGTTATATTCGGCTGTGCCGAATCTTATATACCCACCATCAAGTTTTGTTAAATTTAGAAACATATCTCATATATCTACAAGGGTCCAGCTAATTCAAAGTGTAGACCAAAATTGAAAAAATCGCTATGCTAATTGGTATTATTGGTAAAAAACTTTGGACTAAATTCGGTTGCAGTAACTTTATAGTTCAACATTTAAAAATATCTTAGCGGTTTCCCCAGTATTTACTTTGATCAAAATTCGGTCTCATAAGCGGACATATTTTTACATTGTTATAATTTTAGATTTATTGGCACTTATAGCCAATTCACATTAAGCTCGAAAACTAGTTAAAGTAGTTTTCGACTCAAAACAATATTGAAAACTTAAGTTTTCACATACAAAACGAAAACTCCTTCCGTATGAGTTTTCAACGAAAACTTATTTAAAAACTATTAAAATACCGATACAACACTGAGTTCATACCATTTATTACAACTCTGATTCAGAAAAATGGGAAAATATCAAAAATAAATGTCAGTTGAAAATAAAGTATAAAAAAACAATAATTTTAATATTAAAAATTTCTGAAAAAACATAATGAATATGACGAAAAATTTATTATTTTATTGTTTTTAAATGCAATTTAATAATTCTTAAGTATTTGGTGTTCGGTTTTTAAAATTAAACGCAATTAATAAATGAATTTCTAACGAAAACTTATGAAATGGCAAATTTTCATAATGTGAATGGTAAAGTTTTCGATGGTGTTTTCATTTCCGAAAACACCTAAAAACTTATAGTGTGAATGGGCTATTAAGTGTATTTTAGGTGAAGTTTAGGCTGTTTTCATAAGTTTTTTGTATGGGAGCTATGACTAAATGTGAACCGATCTTGATGAAATTTTATATGCTGCCTAGGGCTTATGTGAAACTTCTATATACCAAATTTTATTAACATGGTTATTATAGTTTGTTATTTATTAGCAAATAAGCGGCGAGGTTATACGGGAGCTATGGTCAAATGTTAACCGATTTTGCCCAATTTCAATACCAAACTTTTCTCAGAAATTAAAAATATTTTTACTTAGTTTCACTGAGCTAGCGCCTTTCGTTTTGGCGTTATCGTGATTTCAACAGACAGACGGGCATCACTCAATCGTCTTAGAATTTCGTAAGGATTCAGAAATTACAAACGGAATGACAATCTTAATATACCCCCCATTCTTTTTGCTGGTGGGTATAAAAAGAGATAAACATTTTCTTTAGAGACTCAAAGTGTACTGTAAATATTTATACATTTAAATATTATTCCACCAAAATAAAATAAGGTAGACATATCATACATTAATGGAAAGGGAATTTTATATACTTTGAAGTGACCCTGCAGTAAATGTCGTCAGAGAAACAACACTGTTTTGCTATTGACAATTTCTCCAGTACTACTTGCCTATCTTGCCCCATCCAACTATTGACATTTAACATTTAGAGTTCCTACGAAATCTACCAGTAGACATTACCTCTATTTACTTAGTATTGACTTTGTAGTTCTTTTGGTCTAAATGGAGACATTAGGATCAAATCGGGGCCTATTGATATACATGTATGTTGACACATTCGTTGACAATGTCACCTGATATATACTAGAATATTTGTCTCTATATATTCACTATTTCAGTACTGAACTAAAATTGGGGACATTTGAATTGATATCACACAAAGTGTTGACATGGAGACACATGACCCCAGTTTTACTACAGGGTGAGCTTAAAAATTGTTTACAATTAAAAGAAATTATTTAAAGACTTTTATCAAACAATTTATTTACATTATTTTTGAATATCAATATGTAATTTTTTGTAAAAATCTCTAAAACTAAACAAGGTATTAGGATGATTTTCTTAAACAGTACAGACTAATATGCTTGAAATTCAGACATATTAATTTTAAAACGAGTTCTGAAATATTAATGAACATTTTTGAAAACAGAATAGTGTACTTTTTGCAATAAATTTATGTGATTTTTTGACATTACTTTTCAATTTTTTTTTGCAAAAATCTCTAAAACTTAACAATATCTTAGAAATTCGGAAATACAAATTTCAGAACTTGTTCTGAAATTTTAATTAACATTTTGGAATACAGAAGAGTACGCTTTTCAAAAATTTTTGTTTTTTTTTTTAGAAAAACGGATCATTGCACTTAATATAACTTAATTATGAAATTTTTTATAGACACAAAAAACTCAAGTTATGTCCAAAAATTGCTGATTTTCGAACACCGCTGGTTGTAGAGTGTATGTCCAAAATTATTTAAGATATAATCTACACGCATCTCTGAAGCCTTAACTTTTAAAAAATGTTAAAAAGATGTTCAAAAATATAAAAAACAAGTATGAAAGTGCTATAGTCGGTCAAGACCGACCATACGATACCCTTCAGCTCTAAAGTCAAAGGTGTTCTTTTTCCTCTATAAAGACAAATATTTATTAAATTTTGCCATCATACAAACATTTTCTCAAAACTTATACATTTAAGCTGTTTCCGTCATTTGGACTTATATGAGAGCTAGGGTCAAATGTGGATTATTATGGATTATCGATTATCTCGAAATTTGGCAAATTGATTACAGTTGTTACAAAAATTATGTATGCAAAAAATAAACTTAAAATTCTCATTATCTGCGGATTTACGAGCGTTTTAGTGAATTTTGTCGTTTTGAGAAAAGAGTTTGTATGGGAGCTATGGTCAAATGTGGACCGATTTCAACCAAATTTGATACAGTGATTTATGTTTACATAAGCAGCATTTGTTTTTAATTTCATGAAAAAATATTGACTTTTGTGGCCAATATCTCAATTCCGTAAAGTGGGTCCTATGGAAGGTACCATAAATAATAGACCGATTTTGACGAATTTCAATAGCCATAGTTCTATTATCAAAAAAATTATCTGTGCCAAATTTCATCAAATTATCTTTAGAATTGCGATCTGTACTTTGATTACATGGTTTACGTGGGGGTTCAGCCAGCCGTCCAGCCAGACGGACGGACGGACGGACGGACTGACATTGCAAAGTCGACTCAGAAAGAGATTCTAAGTCTATTGGTATACTTAAAGGTAAGACAAATATTTCTGTGCGTTAAATACATATACACAAACTTACATAATCCTTTTCATCTATGGTGGCGTAGGGTATAATGACTTTTGAAGTAGCTAAAAAAGGAAATTTAAAGTTTTTCAGTTTACGGCTTAATTTTGAGATATAATATGTACCATATTCTACTATAAAACAATATATTTTTTTTAGAATTATAACCAGCAAAATATGATTTTTATAAACATTTCATTTTTCGATCTTGGTTGACCATTCGGAGGAAATGCCCATAATTATCTGTAAAATTAATGCAATGAAAAAATTTAAGTCACGTTTAAGGAGTTCCGAAAATAGAGGATAAATTTATAAATATTACATAATATGTCAACATTTAAACATCAGATGAATTTGTATAGTATTTCAATAAATTTTCATTTCCAAATTTATAGTTTTATTTAACTTAAATCAGCTTTAAATTTTATTCGAAACACTTCTTGTGTACTCTTAAAAATGCATTTTATAAAATCATTTATTATTTAAATGTTGTCAATCAACTAAATTTTAAATTTTACTGTTTAAAACTTTATTTCTAACATTCTAAATAATTTCCAAAACAGAAAGTAAATACAAAAATCTATAGCAGGTGTAAAAAATCCAAAAATAAAGCATGTTATAAATATTTAGTAATCTACAAATAAATCATGTTATAACAAAATTACAAAACACCAGGTAACCAGCGGCAATAAAATGAACCAAAAAATAAAAATATTACATTATTTTTAATAAAAGGGTGGTATGAGCTAATCTATGTAAAGATGCCAACTCAGACATTGGATCTATCAATACACGTACATATGTATATATATAAATCTACTGGATATAAATGCTTATATAGCAGACAAACAATAAAAACAGAAAAGCAACATGTAATAAAAATCGATTTCAACATCTTAATAACGATTGCGGTGGAAATCACAACCGAGATATCAGTGACCCCATGTGATAAATGCCAAACAACCCAAAGTGAAATTCAAACACCCCAACCCAACACAACCCAGTTTGGGCTCCGAATTCAACCTTCAACCAAAACAAACACCTTAAAGGATAGACAATACAAATAAAATGAAACCAAGAAAATGTACAAAAACAAAATTGCAACAACATAATGAGAGGAAAAAACAAACATTTACTCATCTCTCTACTCACCACGCTCTCTTCTACATTCTCAAAAACTCGCGTGATGAAGATTTTTCGCATTTGCTTAAAAAAAGAATCTCACAAACTAGAAATACCGGATAAAGACCTGAGCATGCGCTTTTATAATATCGTTTTTGAATCATTTTCCTTTGTACGTCATACATATCCTGACAAGTATGGAAAAGTGGTTGCAAGGGGGATTTAGGAAAACTAAGAGTAAAACAAACGAAGTAAAACCCAAGGAGAAGTAAGTAAAGTTGAGAAATATGTAGTGAAGCAATTCTATATTCGAATATGCAAAATCATATCTAGGGTTTATATTCAAAAAGTGATATCTGCAAATTTATAATTTTCCAAATACCATAAAAATTTGAGCTTCTATTGTAGATAGCATTTTTTACGAGTCAAAATTTCATCGTTTCAAATATTAAAGCAACAAGAAAAAAAAAAATAAAAAATCAATTAAGAAAGTGCCATAGTCGGTCAAGCCGGACTATACGATACCTTTCATGACTAAGGTCAAAGATGCTATTTTTCCTGTATAAAGACATAGATTTGCTAAATTTTGCCTTCATACAAACATTTTTTCAAAACTTTTTAACTATTTAATCTATTTCCGTCATTTGGACTTATATGAGAGCTAGGGTCAAATGAGGACCGATTATCTCGAAATTTAGCACATTGATTACAGTTTTGGCATAAACTATGTATGAAAAAAATAAACTTAAAATTCTTATTATCTTCAGATTTACGAGCGTTTTATTGATTTTTGTCTCATTTAGTGCCTTTTGACAGAAGAGTTTGTATGGGAGCTATGGTCAAATGTGGACCGACTTTAACGAAATTTCGTGAAAAAATATTGATTTTTGTGGCCAAAATATCAATTCCGGGAAGTGGGACCTATGGGAGGTACCATTAATAATGGACCGATTTTGACGAATTTCAATATTAAAAAAATTGTCTGTGCCAAATTTCATCAAATTATCTTTAGAATTGCGACCTGTTTATTTTCAGGAGTGGATTACTAGCCCGACGCCCTAACCCATATTTTAATCGCGGCACATGTTAGCCCTCTACATTAACAGTTTTTAACGTACTTCTCCGTGTGATACCACGAGAAGGTCAGGAGGTTCACAGTTGAGTTGAAGGATAACCAAGATAAGTCGGTACTTACCAATTTAAGACCAATTAGAACCGTTCCTTAGTATCTGACATCCCCGATATCCCCTACATCACACATTCTCTTTCTATGTATGTTTTGAATTAACAAAAAACGCATGATATTCTTGTTGAGTATCAGTCTTTAGCGCCACTTATTAAATTTCCTTTCTATTACAAACAATTTTGGTCGAAAATATAGATAGCACTTTTTGAATATAAAGCGTCGACATGTACTCACCCATTATTCATTTTAGGATTTATATTGGTCCTTGGAATGTTTCTTTATCCTTCTACATGGAAAGAGTTGTGGTTGGAATAAACATAATATAGTGGATTAATATCATAATTGAATTTATGATTTCATTTTTTAAAGATTGAAGGCATAGACTAAGACGTAGACAATGATTAAGACATAGACAAAGACATAGAGTAAGACAAAAACTAAGACATAGTAAAGTAAGGTTTCTACATAATGAGAAATTTAATACACCCACTTTTACGCCCACTTTTATCGATTTTTTGGAAACTCCAGTGTATATGGGATCTGAAGATAATATGGGATTGTTACCATTAGGGCACCTACTTATTGTATTCCACAATTGTACATAAGTAATTTAGTTTTTTTTTTAAATTCTTAAAGTTAGTTTTGTACTTTTTCCTATCCTGTAATTTTTGCCAAATATATCCTGTGATTCGAGGTTCACCCCTGCTATACATCAAAACTTTCCCATCATGACAAATCTATAAAACTGGTAACTTACACACTGCTACACTAAAAAACTCGGTAAACGGTTTAGCTTGAGTAGTTGGCCTTATTGAGTACATGACAAATGGTTCAAAAATTTCAGAAATACGTACAAATTTAAAAGTTATACGCAAAAACTCGATTTTAACTAGGTTCGTCAACTAATCGATCCATAGGACAGCAAGTTTGTATCCGATTTTACTTTTTTTAATTGCACATCAAAGAATGTAGATTGCAATTGAAAATAGCATATCATTTTGGACACATTTTAAAATCGAAAGTGTCTTTTTTGTTAAGAATATTTAAGCAAAAAAAAAAAAAAACAAAATATGTACACTTTTTTGACTTTAGTAGCTTTTTATTGCTTATTCTTATATGAAAGCTTATAAAAGTTGATATCAATAAAACAAGAAAATTTAGATCCTAATAAAACGTGGTTTTCATTCAAATCAGACAAAAAATCTTAAAGTTATTAAGATTTTAATAAACTGACTAGACCATGTACTACATACTAATAGGTTGGTAGGTAATACGTCATGTGTACATTTTTATCAGAAATTAATTTAAAAACAAGTAAGAGTGTTATATTCTTATATACCCTCTTTCACATATCCACGAGGAAGCAGCTAATTCAAAATATGGACCAAATTCGAAAAAAAGTTTTAACGCTAGTTGGTATTGTTAGTAAAATATTTGAACTAAATTCGGTTGCAGGAGCTTTATAGTACTTACTTTACTTAAATGGCCTGTAATTACAACCTGTTTAGGTCAAAGGCCGAGCATATTTTAGAATTCCAAGCACCTCTATCTTGTGCGCATATTCTCCAATTTCGTATACCAAGTTTCAAAAGATTTTCTTCTACTTGGTCTTTCCATCGAAGTTTTGGACGCCCTCTTCTACGCGTTCCCTCTGGATCATTATCGAAGACTTTTCTTGCCGGAGTATTTTCATCCATTCGCACAACATGTCCTAGCCAACGCAGACGCTGTTGCTTAATGCGTTTTACTATGTCGATGTCAGCGTATAACTCATACAGCTCATGGTTCATTCGATGTCGATACTCATTGTTGACGCAGACTGGTCCAAAGATTCTTCGTAGAATTTTCCTCTCAAATACTCCAAGGATAGCTTCATCTGTCTGTGCAAGTGCCCATGATTCAGCACCATACAATAACACGGGTAGTATGAGCGTTTTATAGAGCGTGATTTTAGTTCTTACAGAGAGGACTTTATTTCTTAGCTGTTTGCTTAGTCCAAAATAGCATCGATTGGCAAGTATGATTCTACGTTTGATTTCAAAGCTTATATCGTAGTTGATGTTCACAGCGGTACCAAGGTATACAAATTCTTTTACAACCTCGAAGCTATAGTTCTCAACGGACACATGTGATCCAATTCTAGTGGTCTCTCTGCCTGTAGAAACCATCAGTTTTGTTTTTGATTCATTTACAGCTAGACCCATTTTGTTTGATTCCTTCTCGATATTGGAAAAGGCGGCAGTTACCTCGCGTAGAGTGCGTCCTATAATATCAATGTCATCGGCAAACGCGAGTAGCATATGTTTTCTATTGAAAATTGTTCCTGTTGTATTAACTGCTGCATCTCGCAAGATTTTCTCTAACGCAATATTGAAGAGGTCACAAGATAAACTGTCACCTTGCCTGAATCCCCGTTTAGTTATGAAGGACTCTGATAGGTTCTTACCTATCTTAACAGATGATGTTGTATTAGTAAGTGTCATACTGCATAACTTTATAAGCTTCGTAGGGATGCCGAACTCAGACATTGCTTCAAACACCTTCTTCCGTATCGGGCTGTCAAAAGCAGCTTTGTAGTCAACAAAGAGATGATATGTATCGATTTGTTTCTCCTGGGTCTTCTCTAGGATTTGACGTAGAGTAAAGATCTGGTCAGTGGTTGATTTACCTGGTCTAAAACCACATTGGTATGTCCCAATTATTTCGTTTACTTTGGTCTTTAGCCTTTCACACAGTATGGTCGATAAAGTCTTATATGCAATTGAGAGGAGGCTTAGCCCTCTAAAATTTGCACATACAGTTTTATCTCCTTTTTTGTGGACTGGACAAAGGACACTGAGATTCCAATCGTCCGGCATGCGTTCTTCTGACCATATGTATTCTAGGAGCCGGGACATATACTTTATTAGCTCATCACCTCCAGCCTTAAAAAGCTCTGCTGGCAAACCATCGGCACCAGCAGCTTTATTGTTTTTTAATCGCGCTATTGCAGTCCTAACCTCATTCAGGTTGGGTGGTGGACATATAACGCCGTCATTTGTTCAGGCGTGTCATCTTGGTCGCTTTCATTTGCAACCAACAACTTGCAAAAGTGCTCCTTCCACAGTTTCAATACGCTTTCTGTAATTGTAATTTTTTGGTAAAATTTTAGGGTTTCATTTTGTGTCCTATACAACTCAATCTCCTCAAACACACGTCTCTCCATATCTTTCTTTTTTTTGCGGAATAATCGTTTTTCTTCCCTCTTTTTCTCCCGATATCTTTCTAAACATCCACGAGTAGCTGCTGACTGCAGAGTTGCCCTGTAGGCCGCATTTTTCTCAGCAGTGGCGTTGCGGCACTCCTCGTTGTAGTTCAACGTTTAAAAGTATGTAAGTGGTTTCCCTACTATTTACTTTGAACGAAATTCGGTATCGTAACCTGGTATGGTTTCACATTAATAAGTTGTTAAATGCTTTTCGTTTAGCTTAATATTTAGTTAGGATAAACATGCTGATAGTAATACGACAGGTTCATATATTTTGTTCCTAATGTATCTACCGCATATAAAGTTTGAGTGTAGATATAAAAAATAGATGTTATAAATATAAGAATTATAGCCAAATGTTGACCGATTGTAACAAAATTTTACACACTGGCTGGTATATACATATATAGAACTTATTCATGTAAAATTAAGTGGCCATAGCTATCATAGTTTCTAATTTAATAGCTTTTAACTGGTCTTTGCTACAATTTTTGGTTTCCGGGAGTGTTTTTTATATGAAAGCTATAGTCAAATATGGACTGATTCCTATAAAATTTGATAAACTGATCAAAAGTTGCACAAAAATCTCCCTATTTTAAATTTAGTCGTCATAGCAATTAGAATTGTATTCAATTTATCAGCATTAATGTGTTTCCCGGGGCGGGGTTATATGGGAGCTCTAACTAAATGTGAACCGATTTTGTCCATTTTCAATTTACAACTTTTTCAAGATATCCAAAATACTTTTGTAAAATTTTGATCCTTTAGCTCTTTTCGTTAAGGCGCTATCGCGGTTTTATCTGACGGACAGACGGACATAAATCTTATTTTTTTATGTATTTTTGTGTTTCCATAAGTTTTATATATGGGAGCTATGGTCAAATGGTGACCGATTATGACAAAATTCTGCACACTGGCTTACATTGACATAAGACTTCCTTGTGCTTTATTTAGTCTTTCTAGCTCTTGTAGTTAACGAGCTATCACGCTTTTATCTGACGGACAGACGGACATAAACCGCCTTTTCTTTTTGAATTTTTGTGTTTCCGTAAGTTTTTTTTATATGGGAGCTATGGCCAAATGATTGTCACCGATTGTGACAAAATTTTGTACACTATCTGGCATTGACACAGGACTTTCTTGTGCCAAATTTAGTGGTTATATCTGTTATACTTTTAGATTTATTGGCATTTAAGTGTATTTTAGTTGAAATTTAGGCTGTTTCCGTAAGTTTTTTGTATGGAAGCTATAGCTAAATGTGAACCGATTTTGATGAAATTTTGTTTACTGCCTAGGGCTCATGTAAAACTTCTATATATCATCATAGCTATTAAAATTTGTCATTTATTAACAAATAAACGATTAGCCTAGACGAGGTTATACGGGAGCTATGGTCAAATGTGAACCGATCTTGCCCATTTTCAATACCAAAATTTTCTCAGTGATGAAGAATATTTTTCCTAAGTTTCAGTGAGTTAGCTCCTTTTGCTTAGGCGTTATCGTGATTTCAACAGACGGACAGGCAGACAGACGGACATCGCTCAATCGTCTTAGAATTTCATAAGGATTCAGAATATATATCGTTTTTATCATTACATATCGTTTTTGAGCCAATATTAAGGAAATTACAAACGGAATGACAATCTCAATATACCCCCCATACTTTTTAATGGTGGGTATAAAAATTAACTTTGGAAAAAATTAGATGACTTTTGTAAATGTTAACCTATAACGATAAGTAATATCTGTTTTTTCTTTATAAAAAAGTTGAAATAAATGCTTTTGAACTTTAAAGATTAAGAAAAAAAAAATAATAATAAATAACAAAATAGAAAATGGCGGTATTTGTAGGCGTGGCAAAAAGATAAAAATAAAAACTTTTTTAGAATTACTTGTACATTATCTTTAATCCTAAGGGGTGACTGACTTAACTATTTTTTTCGAACGAACTTAAAATACAATATATTCCACAACTGTATACAAATAATTTCGATTTTTTTTTTAAATTCGTAAAGGTAGTTTTGCGCTTTTTACTAGCCGATGATCATCAAACCACCACCACGTCAAATCTATAAACGGATGGACTGACATCGTTAAACAGACTTAGGAAGTGATTCTAAGTCTATTGGTATAGTAAAAGGTGGATTTTAGACCAATATTTCTATGTGTTACATACAGCAGCACAAAGTTATAATACCCTTTCACCTATAGTGGTGAAGGGTTGCAAAAAACTGTAAAATAGCTCCTAAAAATATTGATGTCAAATCCATTAACACTTAAACAGCAATAAGAAAATTTTTTTTTTATCAACCTGGGCAACGCCGGGTCTAAGAAGATAGTTAATATAATGTATATGGCAATATGGAAGAGTAGCTTAAGTCGAAAATTTAAATTTTGAGATATCATTAATTTTGTGTAATTTTTCTTCTGCTTAAGTAACTTAAAGGGTTCTGTTTAAATAAAAAATATACATTGTTTAGTTTTATGTAAACATAAGTTGTTTGAAAACAATGACTTTATTTTTTATGGTCAACATTTATATAGCTTAAGTGAGGTTATATGATGAAAGAAAGATCTGTATATATGTATACAAAAGTATGTGTACATAAGTTGTTTTGATCAATTTTTTAACCGAATTTTTTAAAGCGGACTAAACACATGTAAGCGCCTTTGCTTCTGTTATGCACCAAATGCCTTAACTCAATTCTCTCTTATGTCGACTTAAGCTGCTCTTCCATATTCCATATTAAGCGCCTTTGCTTATGTAATGCACCAAACGCCTTAACTTAATTCACTTTTATATCGACTTAAGCTACTCTTCAATATTGCCACAGATATAATAGTATCACTTACAAATTGTTAAATCTTAAGTTGTCTCTATTTTTTCATAAAAATTTAACAAAGAACATTTTCAATATTCTTTATCGCTTTGATTAATTCCGCCCATAATTTAATTAAAACTTAGAGAATTTCTATATTGTATTCAATCCTTCTATTGCTTTTAATTGAAAAAAAATCCTCTTAGAAAATCGCAAAAATTTTAATTTCATGACATTGAAGTATTAATATCTTCTCGTTCTTCGTATTTTACCAAAAATAGTACAAGTGTCATAATCTAGGATTCTAGTATTTTTCAAAGTCTTGTTGGAACGCATATTTTATATACGAACATCAGTAGATAAATATGTTTAAAAGATACAAAGAAATAATCAAAACAAATACTGCAATGTTAATATATAGTACATTAGTCCTGCAGTTTCGAATTGAAGGAGAAACTTCAAACTAAGTGAAATAATTTGACATAAGAGATGTACAGTATTCTATTCTCGGTTGTCTTAAAATATCACTGCTACCTGCCTCTTTTAATCGGCATATGTATATTAATACCAGTATTTTTTATTAAATTTAAAGACCCCTTTGAACCTTAGGGGGCATACATACATACATACATATATCCATACATCTCGGTATCTGACTATAACAGTAACAATTTGTTGACTTTAGAAATCACATTCGCTTATCTTAATACCAAAATACACACTTGTCTTTTCAATAGAATAGTTTTTCTCAAAAATCCTTATTCCTCTACACATACAAATATTGTACTCATACAATACATCTAAAACATTGTTTTATCTATTCAATTCTACTACGAGTAACAAATTCTATGAATGCACTTTTCCCAAAGACTTTGCAGCTTAACTCGTCTAAAAATAGAAGACAATGCAAATAAAGATTTTGCACAATAGACACTTTGTTATTCACTTTTAGAATAGAAAAGTTGAGCTAGAAGAAACAATGCAATGCAGGCAAATTCACAGGATGAAGGTTGAAGATTTCAAAAAAAGAAAGTCGAAAGGAAGCGATATATTTTGGTTTATGGGAAAAAATTAGATACAGATATTAAGTCATGAAATAATATAAATAAAAAAACATTATGATAGAAACTTTATAAGAAATATAACAAATCACATATAATTACTAAAGAATTTTTAAAAAATAGCTAAAAATAGTTTCCTATAAAAATAGGAAACTATAGGAAATTTCCTATTTTTATAGGAAATTTTGAAAATTTCTTATTTTTATAGGAAATTTTGAAAATTTCTTATTTTTACAGGAAATTTTCAAAATTTCTTATTTTTATAGGAAATTTGCAAAATTTGTTATTTTTATAGGAAATTTTCAAAATTTCTAATTTTTATAGGAAATTTTCAAAATTTCTTATTTTTATAGGAAATTTTGAAAATTTCTTATTTTTATAGGAAATTTTGAAAATTTCTTATTTTTATAGGAAATTTTCAAAATTTCTTATTTTTATAGGAAATTTTCAAAATTTTTTATTTTTATAGGAAATTTGCAAAATTTGTTATTTTTATAGGAAATTTTCAAAATTTCTAATTTTTATAGGAAATTTTCAAAATTTCTTATTTTTATAGGAAATTTTCAAAATTTATTATTTTTAGAGGAAATTTTCAAAATTTATTATTTTTAGAGGAAATTTTCAAAATTTATTATTTTTAGAGGAAATTTTCAAAATTTATTATTTTTGTAGCAAATTTTCAAAATTTCTTATTTTTATAGGAAATTTTCAAAATTTCCTGTTTTTATAGGAAATTTTCAAAATTTCCTATATTTATAGGAAATTTTCAAAATTTATTATTTTTAGAGGAAATTTTCAAAATTTATTATTTTTAGAGGAAATTTTCAAAATTTATTATTTTTGTAGCAAATTTTCAAAATTTCTTATTTTTATAGGAAATTTTCAAAATTTCCTATTTTTATAGGAAATTTTCAAAATTTCCTATTTTTATAGGAAATTTTCAAAATTTCCTATTTTTATAGGAAATTTTCAAAATTTCCTATTTTTATAGGAAATTTTCAAAATTTCCTATTTTTATAGGAAATTTTCAAAATTTCCTATTTTTATAGGAAATTTTCAAAATTTCCTATTTTTATAGGAAATTTTCAAAATTTCCTATTTTTATAGGAAATTTTCAAAATTTCCTATTTTTATAGGAAATTTTCAAAATTTCCTATTTTTATAGGAAATTTTCAAAATTTCCTATTTTTATAGGAAATTTTCAAAATTTCCTATTTTTATAGGAAATTTTCAAAATTTCCTATTTTTATAGGAAATTTTCAAAATTTCCTATTTTTATAGGAAATTTTCAAAATTTCCTATTTTTATAGGAAATTTTCAAAATTTCCTATTTTTATAGGAAATTTTCAAAATTTCCTATTTTTATAGGAAATTTTCAAAATTTCCTATTTTTATAGGAAATTTTCAAAATTTCCTATTTTTATAGGAAATTTTCAAAATTTCCTATTTTTATAGGAAATTTTCAAAATTTCCTATTTTTATAGGAAATTTTCAAAATTTCCTATTTTTATAGGAAATTTTCAAAATTTCCTATTTTTATAGGAAATTTTCAAAATTTCCTATTTTTATAGGAAATTTTCAAAATTTCCTATTTTTATAGGAAATTTTCAAAATTTCCTATTTTTATAGGAAATTTTCAAAATTTCCTATTTTTATAGGAAATTTTCAAAATTTCCTATTTTTATAGGAAATTTTCAAAATTTCCTATTTTTATAGGAAATTTTCAAAATTTCCTATTTTTATAGGAAATTTTCAAAATTTCCTATTTTTATAGGAAATTTTCAAAATTTCCTATTTTTATAGGAAATTTTCAAAATTTCCTATTTTTATAGGAAATTTTCAAAATTTCCTATTTTTATAGGAAATTTTCAAAATTTCCTATTTTTATAGGAAATTTTCAAAATTTCCTATTTTTATAGGAAATTTTCAAAATTTCCTATTTTTATAGGAAATTTTCAAAATTTCCTATTTTTATAGGAAATTTTTCAAAATTTCCTATTTTTATAGGAAATTTTCAAAATTTCCTATTTTTATAGGAAATTTTCAAAATTTCCTATTTTTATAGGAAATTTTCAAAATTTCCTATTTTTATAGGAAATTTTCAAAATTTCCTATTTTTATAGGAAATTTTCAAAATTTCCTATTTTTATAGGAAATTTTCAAAATTTCCTATTTTTATAGGAAATTTTCAAAATTTCCTATTTTTATAGGAAATTTTCAAAATTTCCTATTTTTATAGGAAATTTTCAAAATTTCCTATTTTTATAGGAAATTTTCAAAATTTCCTATTTTTATAGGAAATTTTCAAAATTTCCTATTTTTATAGGAAATTTTCAAAATTTCCTATTTTTATAGGAAATTTTCAAAATTTCCTATTTTTATAGGAAATTTTCAAAATTTCCTATTTTTATAGGAAATTTTCAAAATTTCCTATTTTTATAGGAAATTTTCAAAATTTCCTATTTTTATAGGAAATTTTCAAAATTTCCTATTTTTATAGGAAATTTTCAAAATTTCCTATTTTTATAGGAAATTTTCAAAATTTCCTATTTTTATAGGAAATTTTCAAAATTTCCTATTTTTATAGGAAATTTTCAAAATTTCCTATTTTTATAGGAAATTTTCAAAATTTCCTATTTTTATAGGAAATTTTCAAAATTTCCTATTTTTATAGGAAATTTTCAAAATTTCCTATTTTTATAGGAAATTTTCAAAATTTCCTATTTTTATAGGAAATTTTCAAAATTTCCTATTTTTATAGGAAATTTTCAAAATTTCCTATTTTTATAGGAAATTTTCAAAATTTCCTATTTTTATAGGAAATTTTCAAAATTTCCTATTTTTATAGGAAATTTTCAAAATTTCCTATTTTTATAGGAAATTTTCAAAATTTCCTATTTTTATAGGAAATTTTCAAAATTTCCTATTTTTTTAGAAAATTTTTAAAATTTCCATTTTTTTTAGAAAATTTTCAAAATTTCCGTTTTTTTAGAAAATTTTTTAAATTTCCGTTTTTTTAGAAAATTTTTTAAATTTCCGTTTTTTTTAGAAAATTTTTTAAATTTCCTATTTTTTTTAGAAAATTTCAAAATTTCCTTTTTTTTTAGAAAATTTCAAAATTTCATTTTTTTAGAAAATTTCAAAATTTCCTTTTTTGTAGAAAAATTTCAAAATTTCCTTTTTTTTTTAGAAAATTTTCAAAATTTCCTTTTTTTTTTTAGAAAATTTTCAAAATTTCCATTTTTTAGGAAATTTTCAAAATTTCCTTTTGTAAGAAAATTTTCAAAATTTCCTTTTGTAAGAAAATTTTCAAAATTTCCTTTTTTTAGGAAATTTTCAAAATTTCCTTTTTTTAGGAAATTTTCAAAATTTCCTTTTTTTTATGAAATTTTCAAAATTTCCTTTTTTTTTATGAAATTTTCAAAATTTCCTTTTTTTTTAGGAAATTTTCGAAATTTGTTATTTGTATAGGAAATTTTCAAAATTTCCTATTTTTATAGGAAATTTTCAAAATTTCCTATGTTTATGGAAATTTTCAAAATTTCCTATTTTTATAGGAAATTTTCAAAATTTCCTATTTTTATAGGAAATTTTCAAAATTTCCTATTTTTATAGGAAATTTTCAAAATTTCCTATTTTTATAGGAAATTTTCAAAATTTCCTATTTTTATAGGAAATTTTCAAAATTTCCTATTTTTATAGGAAATTTTCAAAATTTCCTATTTTTATAGAAAATTTTCAAAATTTCCTATTTTTATAGGAAATTTTCAAAATTTCCTATTTTTATAGGAAATTTTCAAAATTTCCTATTTTTATAGGAAATTTTCAAAATTTCCTATTTTTATAGGAAATTTTCAAAATTTCCTATTTTTATAGGAAATTTTCAAATTTCCTATTTTTATAGGAAATTTTCAAAATTTCCTATTTTTATAGGAAATTTTCAAAATTTCCTATTTTTATAGGAAATTTTCAAAATTTCCTATTTTTATAGGAAATTTTCAAAATTTCCTATTTTTATAGGAAATTTTCAAAATTTCCTATTTTTATAGGAAATTTTCAAAATTTCCTATTTTTATAGGAAATTTTCAAAATTTCCTATTTTTATAGGAAATTTTCAAAATTTCCTATTTTTATAGGAAATTTTCAAAATTTCCTATTTTTATAGGAAATTTTCAAAATTTCCTATTTTTATAGGAAATTTTCAAAATTTCCTATTTTTATAGGAAATTTTCAAAATTTCCTATTTTTATAGGAAATTTTCAAAATTTCCTATTTTTATAGGAAATTTTCAAAATTTCCTATTTTTATAGGAAAATTTTCAAAATTTTCTATTTTTATAGGAAATTTTCAAAATTTCCTATTTTTATAGGAAATTTTCAAAATTTCCTATTTTTATAGGAAATTTTCAAAATTTCCTATTTTTTTAGAAAATTTTTAAAATTTCCATTTTTTTTAGAAAATTTTCAAAATTTCCGTTTTTTTTAGAAAATTTTTTAAATTTCCTATTTTTTTTAGAAAATTTCAAAATTTCCTTGTTTTTTTTAGAAAATTTCAAAATTTCCTTTTTTTTTAGAAAATTTCAAAATTTCCTTTTTTTTTTAGAAAATTTCAAATTTCCTTTTTTTTTTAGAAAATTTCAAAATTTCCTTTTTTTTTAAGAAAAATTTCAAAATTTCCTTTTTTTTAGAAATTTTTAAAATATCCATTTTTTAGGAAATTTTCAAAATTTTCATTTTTAGGAAATTTTCAAAATTTCCTTTTGTTAGGAAAATTTTCAAAATTTCCTTTTTTTAGGAAATTTTCAAAATTTCTTTTTTTTTTTAGGAAATTTTCAAAATTTCCTTTTTTTTAGGAAATTTTCGAAATTTGTTATTTGTAAAGGAAATTTTCAAAATTTCCTATTTTTATAGGAAATTTTGAAAATTTCCTATGAAAATAGGAAATTCTTATTTTTATAGGAATTTTTTAAAATTTCTTATTTTTATAGGAAATTTTTTAAAATTTCTTATTTTTATAGGAAATTTTTTAAAATTTCTTATTTTTAAAGGAAATTTTTTAAAATTTCTTATTTTTATAGGAAATTTTTTAAAATTTCTATTTTTATAGGAAATTTTTTAAAATTTCTTATTTTTATAGGAAATTTTTTAAAATTTCTTATTTTTATAGGAAATTTTTCAAAATTTCTTATTTTTATAGGAAACTTTCAAAATTTCCTAATTTTATAGGAAATTTTCAAAATTTCCTAATTTTATAGGAAATTTTCAACATTTCTTATTTATATAGAAAATTTTCAAAATTTCTTATTTTTATAGGAAATTAAAATAAGAAAAAATTTCTTATTTTTATATAAAATTTTTAAAATTTCTTATTTTGATTGGAAATTTTTAAAATTTCTTATTTTATGAAACTTTCAAAATTTCTTTATTTTTATAGGAAATTTTCAAACTTTTTATTTTTGTAGGAAATTTTGAACATTTCTTTTTTTTTTAGGAAATTGTAAACACATCTTATTTTTATAGGAAATTTTTAAAATTTTAGATTTTGATAGAAAATTTTTAAAATCTAAAATTTTAATAGATAATTTCAAAATATCCTGTTTTTATAGAAAATTTTTATTTTTCCCATTTTCATAGACAATTTTTAAAATTTCCCATTTTTTATGAACATTTTTAAGACTTTGCATTTTTATAATCTCCCATTTTAATAGAAATTTTTTAAATTTCCCATTTTCATATAAAATTTTAAAAATTTTCCATTTTTATAGTAAAAGTTAAAGATTTGCCTTTTTTTTTTTATAGAAATTTTGAAATTTTCCTTTTTTCTAAGTGAATTTTATAGATATTCGTCATTCCCCTGTTAAAATGAAATGCCTGCAATTTATACCAAGGAATTAGAATGAATTTTATAATTTTTCTATAATTTAGTAAAAAATATTTTTTTTCCTGAAAAAATAAAAGTATTTTTTTTGGATCTCTCTTTAATTGAGATTTCGCTGTATAAAATAAAAATAATAGAATTCCTTTAAGTGATTTTGATTTATGCTCTAAAAAATCGTTTTCTAATGTTGACATAACCGCAGCCATAGCAGTTTCCTTGAACAGCTGCTTCATCATCTTGTTTCCGATGATGAAGATGATAATGTTGTTGCTGATGCTGCTGCTGATATCTAATGTTGTTGAAAAAAAAAATGGCAAAGAAAACACAAACGGAAAATTGCTTAAACAACGGAAACAGCCATTAGCTGAGCAACAATACCTAGAGAAAAACACTTACTTTTTCGAACCAATTTCTACAACAGAAGTTTTTGCAATAGAAAAACATACAAATAATAAATAGAGGAAATTTGTTAAAAATACAAGAGCAAAATTGTTTTTAAATAACTGCAACAAATCTTGATTGTTTTACCCCTCTGGTCCTTTTTAAATATTCTTCATTTCAGTTTAATACAATTCAATCCAGAGAAAGTGTAGAAAAACACGTAAAAACTGCAGTAAATACGGCTACATAGAACAAATTTTTGCTACAATATAATTTTACTTCTTAGTATAGATTTCATGTATTTCCTCCTTTTTCCGAAAATACTGAAAATAATAGTTGGACTTAAAGTTCGTAGTATAAAATAGAAACAATTTTCTTTTGAAATGTTCTTTTAAAATTTTATTTTTCTATATCTCTCACCAATAGGTGATAGGACATTTAAAGTTTGTCAGTTTGTTAGTCACTCTGTTTGTCATTTCCTTAATATTGCATCAAAAACCAAAAGGGATATATATTCTGAATCCTTATGAAGCTCTAAGACGTTTAAGCGATGTCCATCTGTCTGTCTGTCTGTTGAAAGCACGATAACTCCTAAACGAAAACAGCTAAGTCACTGAAACTTGGCAAAGGCATTCTTCATTTCTGGAAAATTACTATTTATTGAAATTGGGCAAAATCGGTTCACATTTGACCATTGCTATGATGATAAAATTTGGTATATAGAAGTTTTACATCAGCATTACGCAGCATATAAAATGTCATCAAAATTGGTTAGGCATAGCTCCCATACAAAACACTTACGGAAACACAAAAATACAAAAACAAAAGGGGTTTATGTCCGTCTGTCCATCAGATAAAAGTTGTGCGATAGCGCCTGAACGAAAACAGCTAGAGGGACAAAATTTTACAAAACAAGTAAGAAAGCGCTATAGTCGGTCAAGCCCGACCATACGATACCCTTCACCACTAAGGTCAAAGGTGTTATTTTTCCTGTATAAAGACAAATATTTGCTAAATTTTGCCATCATACAAACATTTTCTCAAAACTTATATATTTAACCTGTTTCCGTCATTTGGACTTATATGAGAGCTAGGGTGGACCGATTATCTCGAATTATTAGCAAATTGATTACAGTTATTACAGAAATTATGTATGCAAAAAATATACTCAAAATTTTTATTATCTTTAGATTTACGAGCGTTTTAGTGATTTTTTGTCTCACTTAGTGCGTTTTTAAAGAAAAGTTTGTATTGGAGCTATGGTCAAATGTGGACCGAATTTAACGAAATTTGGTACAGTGATTTTAGTTTACATAAGCAGTATTTGTTTTAAATTTCATGAAAAAATATTTATATTTGTGGCCAATATATCAATTCCGGGAAGTGGGACCTATATAGGGTTGCCAGACACAAATCCTGAAAAAGCTGGACATAAGGAAAAACAAGTAAGAAATTGCTATAGTCGGTCAAGACCGACCTTCACCACTAAGGTCAAAGGTCTTCTTTTTCCTGTATAAGACAAATATTTGGTAAATTTTTCCATCATACAAAAATTTTCTCAAAACTTATATATTTAAAATGTTTCCATCATTTGGACTTATATGAGAGCTAGGGTCAAATGTGGACCGATTATCTCGAAATTTGACAAATTGATTACAGCTGTTATAAAAATTATGTGTGCAAAAAATAAACTTAAGATTATTTATTTAAATTTTTATATTTGTGACCAATATACCAATTCCGGAAAGTGTGACCTATGGGAGGTACCATAAATAATGGACCGATTTTGATAGCCAATTTCAATAGCCATGGTCCCATTATCAAAAAAATGATCTGCGCCAAATTTCATCAAATTATCTTTAGAATTGCGACCTGTAGTTTGATTACAAGGTTTAAATGGGGGTCCAGCCAGACGGACGGATGGACGGACGGACATCGCTAAATCGACTCAGATAGTGATTCTAAGCCTATTGGTATACTAAAAGGTGGGTTTAAGACAAATATTTCTATGCGTTACATACATCAGCACAAACTTATAATACCCTTTCCACCTATGGTGGTGAAGGGTATAAATATTTTCGATATGGGCGAATCCTGCTTGACGGACGATACATATGTACGGATTTGGTTGTACTTAAATGTATCCCATTGCCTTTCTACACAAAATATCTTTGCACAGATTTCCGATAATTATTAGCCCATCGATTGTGCTATCGAATGGCGTTTGTTAATTTATATACTTCTTTTGGGGGAAAAAGATTTTAGCTTTTAAAGCACTGTGACGGACGCTACAAAAAATGGAAGTGCCTTTTTTTTCAACACGTGTTTCGGTAAATTCTATCAAATCGGTCATAGTAATAAAATAATTGTAAATACTTTGAATATAGAGAGAAATCGGAGGATTACAAAACAGCTTTTATAAAATATTTTTAAGTTTCCATTTTCACTAAAAATCCATAAATGAACTGTTGCGGACGCTACAGTTTTTACTTGAATGTTTTTTATTAGGAAATAATTCATATTTCATATTTTTTTAAAGGATTCGTTAATCAGTGAAAATAAGTTTCCGAATTTCATCTCCTTCCTTTTCATGTTCGCGGTTAAAATGCGATTTTTAGGGCACAATTTAATATTTCACAAAACGGCTAAATATATATATATTTATTTAAAGTTTTACACTTTTTACATCTTATTGTTAGTCCCAAGAATGCTGCGGCTGGCTGTTATAGTGTCCCAAAAATAAAAAAAGCATCAAATGTGCCCCACTGTATATTTTTTTTAACACCTAATATCTTAAATTTAATCTGTTGATATAGACAGTGTTATTGCTTTATGAATAAGACAGATATGTGTTCGTAAATATTGTATATTATAAATATAATTTTGTAAAAAATATATACTGTGACGGACGCTACACACTTTAATATACATATTATTCTGTAAAATGCTATATAGGGATCTATATATTTTAAGCCTAATGTAAAGCATACTATAAGTTCTCTTTACGAACCAAGTTCAATTGGAGAAAAAAGAAAAATCGCACTAGTCAAATTAAAAAAAACTTTATTTCTGTGACGGACGCTACACACTGTAAGCCCTTTTTTACTTGCCGTTATTTATATCACTCCAGTTACTTTTGATGGGGTCTTCTACATCTAATTGTATAAAATTAAGCAGACGTAGGGCCCATACTGAAACTTGATACCCAAATGGATGTTTTTGTGATTTGAACTTTTAAAAAACCCATTAGTTTAAAAAATGTATAAAAATTCGAGATGGGTGCAAATAAAGACCTGCCATTTACGAAGACAGCAATCAAAAATTGTATCCATTATATATTCTTAAGGATCAATATATGGTAAATTTTTTCATAAATACAAATACGTGTTTTGGCAGTTTTAAACTTTTGTCCTTGGTTTAAGGTTTTTCGGATTTGCCCATATATAAGCTCTACATAAGCACTAGGCAGCATATAATAATAATAATTTCCACGACAACATTCCAATTGGAACAAGTGGTACTTCTCTCAGAAAATGAGCTGCATCCGATTATATTTTTAGACTCATTGAAATGGACCTACGTTTTAACTCCGGCTCCGAACGGCAAATGCATTAGTTAGAGAAGTTTTTCATAGCCTAATACTCAATAACCAGTGACTGGCTGAGTTATGAGGTGAACCTCCGCTTTTTTTGAAAATTCATTTTTTCAAGTGAGTCTGGCCAGGGATTGAACTTGGGACCTCTGGTATGCTAGGCGGATGACTAACCTGCTATACCACGGCGGTTCACTAGGCAGCATATACATTTTTTAAATTTCTTAATTTCATAGGTAGTTTTCAACATTTCTAATTTGTATGGGAAATTTTCAAAATTTCTTATTTTTATAGGAAATTTTCAAAACTACCCAGTAAAACTTTTCATTACCAAATAATGAGTTAAACAGTTAAACTATTGAGCACGAACTACTTACTCATTCGCTGTTTAAGTCATTACATTAACATGGGGATGTCATTGGAGGCAAGTACTTACCAATTGCAGAAAAGTAACAATTTGGGTAAGCAATTTGAAAGCAACAACAACAACAGCAACAACTTTTTTGTTGTTGTTTTATTAAAAACATATATTTTTAAATGAAATACAAAATTTTTTTTATGATCCCATGGGGGCTCGAACCCAGACCTTCCGACTGCTAGGCAGAGACTCTTCCACTGAGCTACTTCATATGTTGAAAACTTAGCAGCTTATAATTAATATAAACAATTTTTATTTTTAGATCCAAAATCATGTGAAAATAACTTTGTTTTTTCCCTGCTTTTTTTTGCTTTGTTGTAATTTTTGGAAAAATATTTTTATACGATTTTTTGTAATTATTTTAAAACTTTTTTAAAATTATTTTAAAACTTAAACAATTTAAATCTTCTTTTTTGTATAAGTTTTTACATAAGATTGACTCTTACTTACTTAAATGTTACAACCTGTTAAGTTCAAAGTCCGAGCATATTTTAGAATTCCATGGATTTCGATCTTGTGCGAATATTCTCCAATTTTATAGGCCAAACTTTGAAAAATATTCCTCTACTTGGTCTTTCTATCGAAGTTTCGGACATCCTCCTCTAACATTTGGTAGTGGGACATTTCAATTCTAATTTTATCCTCTTCATTGTATTTTTTTCAAGAGAGGGTTACTAGCCCGTATCCTAACCCATTTTTATCGATCTTATGGGACAACTCTCGGAACATGTTAACTCACAATATTAATGGGTGTTAAACTAGCTCCCCGGGTGATATCATGAGGAGGTGTGTGTCCACAGTTGAGATGAAGGATGACCCAGATAAGTTGGGCTTACCAAGTTAAGACCAATTAGAATCGTGTTTGGTGTTCAACATCCCTCTACATAATCATACATAATCACAATTGACTCATGATGGTATTTTTTCATTAACGTGAGTTAGTTTTACAAATTTTTTTTACAGAAGATAATATTTAAGTTCTTAAAATTCAAAAATCATTTAAAAAGACTCTTTTAATAAAAAAAAAAACTAAAAAAAATTGTTGCCCTTGGTGGGATTTGAACCGGGGCCATTCAGTTTAAATTACCATCTTAATTACAAATAAGTACTTCTGGAATAACTTATTATTTATTCGGATGGTATGTTGAAGTCGTTACAAGGTAACCAGTTATCAGAGTACTTGCCATTACCAAAGTTTTGCTGGGTACCTAGTTTTATAGGAAATTTTCAAAATTTCTTATTTTATAGGAAATTTTCTGTCTGTCTGTCAGTCGGTCGGTCTGTCCATATGTATGTCTGTCTGTCTGTTGTCGGTACGATAAAACCTTAACGAAAGGATATAGGTCACTGAAATTTAGCATAAATATTATTAATTTCTTGGAAAATTTTGGCATTGAAATCTTATGGTATTGAGTTTCTTATTATACCCTTCACCAATAGGTGAAAGGGTATTATAAGTTTGTGATTCCGTTTGTAATTTTTTTATTAGTGATCGTAGACCCCATAAAAATTATACCAATCGACTCAGAATCGGGAGGAGAATCGATTAAGCGATGTCCGTCTGTCTGTCTGTCTGTCTGTCTGTCCGTCCGTCTGTCTGTCTGTCTGTTGAAATCAAGTTTCTGAAGCTCCTGGAGGATGGACTTAAATAAATTATATATCAGATTTTAGGAAATTCTCCCGCAATGAACGCTATTAAATTTCATTAAAATCGGTTTATAAACACCGAAAATATCGAAAAAATACCAAAAATTAGACGAAAATTTTAAAATTTTTGATTGAAACACACTTTTAAATAACAAGAGAAAAAAGATACTCCTGGTGTACATGTGATAATATGTTATATATCAGATTGTAGGAAATAGTTTCCCAAAGCACTCTGTAAAATTTTATCAAAATCGGTCCATAAACAACTGAGATATCGCCAAAACACTGAATTTAATGTATCGCAAATTGCCCAAAGTTCGCATTAGAGAATGTTTGTTGAAAAAATGAAATGCAGAAATAGGAAAAACCATCCTCCTTTAGCATGGACCTACATAAATTTTATATAAGATTTTAGGAAATTCCCCCGCCAAGCACGTTATTAAATTTTATCAAAAGCGGTCCATAAACAATTGAGATATCGCCTTAACACTACATTTGATGTACAGCAAATTGCCCAAAGTACGTGTCTAAGAAATTTTGTTTACATTTTGTAAGTATTGTTTTAGCGATATCTCAGGTGTTTATGGACCGATTGTGATGAAATTTGACATCGTTCTTTGTGTGAGGATTTTCTAAAATCTATACTCCACAAATCTGATTACGAATACCATTCAAATTGTACCGATCAATTCAGAATCGGCAGGAGAATCGATTTCGCGACCTCCGTCCGTCCGTCTGTTTGTCTGTCTGTCCGTCTGTTTGTTTGTCCGTCCGTCCGTCTGTTTTTTGTCCGTCCGTCTACCTGTCTGTAATTTTTATACCCTTCACCAATAGGTGAAAGGGTATTATAAGTTTGTGATTCCGTTTGTAATTTTTATACCCTTCACCAATAGGTGAAAGGGTATTATAAGTTTGTGATTCCGTTTGTAATTTTTTTATTAGTGATCGTAGACCCCATAAAAATTATACCAATCGACTCAGAATCGGGAGGAGAATCGATTAAGCGATGTCCGTCTGTCTGTCTGTCTGTCTGTCTGTCCGTCCGTCTGTCTGTCTGTCTGTTGAAATCAAGTTTCTGAAGCTCCTGGAGGATGGACTTAAATAAATTATATATCAGATTTTAGGAAATTCTCCCGCAATGAACGCTATTAAATTTCATTAAAATCGGTTTATAAACACCGAAAATATCGAAAAAATACCAAAAATTAGACGAAAATTTTAAAATTTTTGATTGAAACACACTTTTAAATAACAAGAGAAAAAAGATACTCCTGGTGTACATGTGATAATATGTTATATATCAGATTGTAGGAAATAGTTTCCCAAAGCACTCTGTAAAATTTTATCAAAATCGGTCCATAAACAACTGAGATATCGCCAAAACACTGAATTTAATGTATCGCAAATTGCCCAAAGTTCGCATTAGAGAATGTTTGTTGAAAAAATGAAATGCAGAAATAGGAAAAACCATCCTCCTTTAGCATGGACCTACATAAATTTTATATAAGATTTTAGGAAATTCCCCCGCCAAGCACGTTATTAAATTTTATCAAAAGCGGTCCATAAACAATTGAGATATCGCCTTAACACTACATTTGATGTACAGCAAATTGCCCAAAGTACGTGTCTAAGAAATTTTGTTTACATTTTGTAAGTATTGTTTTAGCGATATCTCAGGTGTTTATGGACCGATTGTGATGAAATTTGACATCGTTCTTTGTGTGAGGATTTTCTAAAATCTATACTCCACAAATCTGATTACGAATACCATTCAAATTGTACCGATCAATTCAGAATCGGCAGGAGAATCGATTTCGCGACCTCCGTCCGTCCGTCTGTTTGTCTGTCTGTCCGTCTGTTTGTTTGTCCGTCCGTCCGTCTGTTTTTTGTCCGTCCGTCTACCTGTCTGTAATTTTTTCTGTTGTAGTCAAGTTTTTGGAGCTCCTGTTTTGTCGATATCTCAGGTGTTTATTTTGATGAAATTTAATAAAATTTAATAATTTCGCAGGGGATTACCTAAATCCTGATGCATTCGGTAATTTGTGGTAGATATAATTTAGCGTTTAAGCGATGGTGTTTTAATCGACAATGATAAAATTCAGGGTGGGACAATATCCTAAAATTTTGTGTAAAATTCAGGAGCTCCACAAATCTGATTTTAGCATTAATCTTAATTTTGTGTCTGACTTTTGAACACTATGATAACATTTGAGAATGTATTATATATCAAATTATAGGTAATCTTCCTAGGAAGTACAAAAATGCAACTGAGTACATGATATCCGTTCAAAACCTATATATGTATGTATGTATGTATGTATCTCACATATCAACGAAAATTTAAATTTTTTATTTGCAATTGGGAAAAATCCGTTCACGTTTGACAATTGATCCCGTATAACTTCGCCTAAGATACGATGATGACATTTAGTATAAAGACGTTATACAATATTGATATTCAGGGCGATAGCGCCTAAAATAAACTTTCTAAAGGGACAACATTTGACAAAAGTATTTCTGATCTCTTGAAAAGTTCGATATTGAAAATGGGCGAGCTCTATTCACATTTAGTGAAATCTCCCATATAACCCCGACCGGGAATCGATTTAATGCTGATAAATTAAATCACATTAAAATTGCACAAGGAACTTGAGCAAAACTTACCAAACATCCATCGGACAGATCGAAAGAACAATACATCCCAAATATTATTGATGAAGTGTTCATTCTAATTAATTAACTAACTTCAGATTAATAAGTAAATCTTTAATAACTTTTCCGACAAAGCTGTTATCCATCCATTCAAAAGCTATATATTTCACGTATGTATCTAAAACTAAGAGTGTATACCCTATAATTTTAAGGCTTATCATTGTTAAAGCTTTGACCTAAATCAGTCCGCTAACTTCAGAGTTTTACATAACTAATCAAGAACTTTTACTAGTTGGATAATTCGTACGAATTAAAGTGCACAACCCTCACTGGGCACTGTGTTTTTGGGTTGCATGCCAGAATACTTAAACTTCATCAAATCGATGTGCTATTGCAAATCTAAGGGCATCTACATTTTGAAGCATCTTTTCTGCATGGTTTATCTGGTCTATCGAACTTTATTAAATGTTCGTAAAATATGTGTCTATGGCTTAAATATGCATTCTCTATTTGTAGTCTAGTAATCATTATCTTTCACAAAGGGACCACTTTAGAACCCAAGTGAAGCTTCCCTAGACATCAGCCACCTGCCCAACTTAACCTTTGGGTGCATAACTATTCTAGATGATGACGCCACCGAAAAGCTTTTCTTTTTCCGACTCTTAATTTTAAAGACTCTTTGCATATAATACTAGTATAACCAAATTTTGCTAGGAATTACATTAAGTACTTTTGCAACGCCATTGGTGAAGGGTATCCAAGATTCGGCAAAGCCGAATATACCACTCTTACTTGTTTTATTAGTGATCGTAGACCCCATAAAAATTATACCGATCGACTCAGAATCGGGAGGAGAATCGATTAAGCGATGTCCGTCTGTCTGTCTGTCTGTCTGTCTGTCCGTCCGTCTGTCTGTCTGTCTGTCTGTTGAAATCAAGTTTCTGAAGCCCCTGGAGGATGGACTTACATAAATTATATATCAGATTTTAGGAAATTCTCCCGCAATGAACGCTATTAAATTTCATTAAAATCGGTTTATAAACACCGAAAATATCGAAAAAATACCAAAAATTAGACGAAAATTTTAAAATTTTTGATTGAAACACACTTTTAAATAACAAGAGAAAAAAGATACTCCTGGTGTACATGTGATAATATGTTATATATCAGATTATAGGAAATATTTTCCCAAACCACTCTGTAAAATTTTATCAAAATCGGTCCATAAACAACTGAGATATCGCCAAAACACTGAATTTGATGTATCGCAAATTTCCCAAAGTACACATTAGAGAATGTTTGTTGAAAAAATTAAATGCAGAAATAGGAAAAACTATCCTCCTTTAGTACGGACCTACATAAATTTTATATCAGATTTTAGGAAATTCCCCCACCAAGCACGTTATTAAATATTATCAAAAGCGGTCTGTAAACAATTGAGATATCGCCATAACACTACATTTGATGTACAGCAAATTGCCCAAAGTACGTGTCTAAGAAATTTTGTTTACATTTTGTAAGTATTGTTTCAGCGATATCTCAGGTGTTTATGGACCGATTGTGATGAAATTTGACATCGTTCTTTATGGGAGGATTTTCTAAAATCTGATATATATACTCCACAAATCTGATTATGAATACCATTCAAATTGTACCGATCAACTCAGAATCGGCACAAGAATCGATTTCGCGACCTCCGTCCGTCTGTCCGTCCGTCTGTTTGTTTGCCCGTCAGTCCGTCTGTTTGTTTATCCGTCCGTCTACATGTCCGTCCGTCTACCTGTCTGTCCTTTTTTCTGTTGTAGTCAAGTTTTTGGAGCTCCTGTTTTGTCGATATCTCAGATGTTTATTTTGATGAAGTTTAATAGCGTCCTTCGCAGGGGATTATCTAAATCCTGATGCATTCTGTAATTTGTGGTAGATATAATTTAGCGTTTAAGCGATGGTGTTTTGATCGACAATGTTGAAATTCAGGGTGGGACAATTCAGGAGCTCCACAAATCTGGTTTTAGCAGACAGACACACTGCATTTATCTTAATTTTGTGTCTGACTTTTGAACATTATGATAACATTTGAGAATGTATTATATATCAAATTATAGGTAATCTTCCTAGGAAGTACAAAATTGCAGCTAATTACATGATATCCGTTCAAAACCTACATATGTATGTAAGTATCTCACATATCAACAAAAATTTAAATTTTTTAATTGCAATTGGGAGAAATCCGTTCACGTTTGACAATTGATCCCGTATAACTTCGCCTAAGGCAATCTCTTAGTAGCTAATAAATGACAAATTATAATAGATACGATGATGACATTTAGTAAAAAGACGTTGTACAATATTGATATTCAGGACAATAGCGCCTAAAATAAACTTTCTAGAGGGACAACATTTGACAAAAGTATTTCTGATCTCTTGAAAAGTTCGATATTGAAAATGGGCGAGCTCTATTCACATTTAGTGAAATCTCCCATATAAACCCGACCGGGAATCGATTTAATGCTGATAAATTAAATCACATTAAAATTGCACAAAGAACTAGAGCAAAACTTTTCAAACATCCATCGGACAGATCGAAAGAACTATACATCCCAAATATTATTGATGAAGTGTTCATTTTAATTAATTAACTAACTTCAAATTAATAAGTAAACTTTTCCGACAAAGCTGATAACCATCCATTCAAAAGCTATATATTTCACGTATGTATCTAAAACTAAGAGTGTATATTTAGTGATATTTTTATTATTATATTTTTTATTTAAATATTTATTATTTTATAAAAATTAATTGAGTTTTTATTTTAGAAATTATAATATTAAACATCAAATTTTTTATAACACAAAAATGATAGAAATCTATACAAAACAAAAAATAATAATAATATAAAATTTTATAACAAGTAGAATATTTATAAAGTAAATTTAAAGACATTAAAGACGCTACATAGCTTCCCCTCTCAGAAAAAAAAAATAATATAATTTTATAAGTGATTTTATCGGCACTATCAACTAATTCTTGATTTTCTTTATTTATGAACGCTGGTTTCAATAAATCTATTGACACAGTTCGAACTAAGTTACCATATTGAATTGTAAATGTTTTGTCATTTCTTGATATTACTTTAAATGGTCCTTCAAAGGGAGTTGATAGTTTAGATGGTTGTATAACTTTAAGGAATACGTAATCACAATTTGATAAAGATTTAGGAATGTAAGATTTTTCTATGTTGTGATAAATTACTTTTGATCTCACTTCTGAAAAATGTTCTCTTAATTTTGAAAGCAAAAAATCGCTAGAAACATTTTCTTTTGATTCAACAATAAGTTCACCTGGAATTTTCAAACATTGTCCATAGACTAATTCAGCTGGTGAACACTTTAAATCATTTTTAATAGAGGTTCTTAATCCCAATAAAATTAGCGGTAACATTTCTGACCATAAAAATATCGCCAATTTAGTGATATTTTTATTATTATATTTTTTATTTAAATATTTATTATTTTATAAAAATTAATTGAGTTTTTATTTTAGAAATTATAATATTAAACATCAAATTTTTTATAACACAAAAATGATAGAAATCTATACAAAACAAAAAATAATAATAATATAAAATTTTATAACAAGTAGAATATTTATAAAGTAAATTTAAAGACATTAAAGACGCTACAGTATACCCTATAATTTTAAGGCTTGTATACATTGACAATCATTGTTAAAGCTTTGACCTAAACCAGTCCGCTAACTTCAGAGTTTTACATAACTAATCAAGAACTTTTACTAGTTGGATAATTCGTACGAATTAAAGTGCACAACCCTCACTGGGCACAGCGTTTTTGGGTTGCATGTCAGAATACTTAAACTTTATCAAATCGATGTGCTATTGCAAATCTAAGGGCATCTACATTTTGAAGCATCTTTTCTGCATGGTTTATCTGGTCTATCGAACTTTATTAAATGTTCGTAAAATATGTGTCTATTTTATTTCGAAGCTACTGGCTGGCTTAAATATGCATTCTCTACTTGTAGTCTAGTAATCATTATCTTTCACAAAGTGACCACTTTAGAACCCAAGTGAAGCTTCCCTAGACATCAGCCACCTGCCCAACCTAACCTTTGGGTGCATAACTATTCTAGATGATGACGCCACCGAAAAGGTTTTCGTTTTCCGACTCTTAATTTTAAAGACTCTTTGCATATAATACTAGTATAACCAAATTTTGCTTGAAATTACATTAAGTACTTTTGCAACACCATTGGTGAAGGGTATCCAAGATTCGGCAAAGCCGAATATACCACTCTTACTTGTTTTTATAAGAAATTTGCAAAATTTCTTATGTCTGTCTGTCGGTCGTATAAGAAATTTTCTGTCTGTCTGTCTGTCTGTCTGTCTGTCTGTCTGTCTGTCTGTCTGTCTGTCTGTCTGTCTGTCTGTCTGTCTGTCTGTCGGTCGGTCGGTCTGTCCATATGTATGTCTGTCTGTCTGTTGTCGGTACGATAAAACCTTAACGAAAGTATATCGGACACTGAAATTTGGCACAAATATTGTTCATTTCCTTGTAAAATTTGGTATTGAAATCGGTCAAAATCGGTGCACATTTGACCATAGCTGTCGTATAACCTCGTCTATGCTAATCGCTTATTTGCTAATAAATGACAAATTATAATATTATATAAAGGGTGGTTTAATTGTAAGGGCCGATGTTGAATGTGAACCACACCTAAACGAAAAGTTTTTTTCCGAATTTTATTTGACATTTCTCTACTTCAGACTTATTCAATTTAAACCATGGCGATACACGATCCAACAACGTGTTAAAGTTATCCAGAAAATATGTGTTCAAATCAAAATGCATATCGTGCACTTCGTGATTTTTTTGGTCAATTTGATCGTCCAAATGTGCGTACAATCGCAAAAATCGTGGAAAAATTCGAGCAAACCGGGTCTGTAGGAAATGTGAGAACACAAGTGCATGCTCGTACTGCAGAAAATATTGCTACTGTTCCCGATAGTGTGGCTATCGGGAACAGTCGGTCAGGCAGTTACTGTGAATGGTGTTCGCTATCGTGAGATTATAACGAACTTTTTATGGCCCAAATTGGAAGATATGGATGTGGACGATATGTGGTTTCAGCAGGACGGTGCCACTTGCCACACAGCTAACGAAACAATGGCTCTTTTGCGCAACAAATTCAATGGCCGTGTTATCTCACGTAATGGCGATGTCAATTGGCCGCCAAGATCATGTGATTTTACACCGTTGGACTTTTTTCTTTGGGGTTATTTGAAAGAAAAGGTGTACGTCGATAAGTCAGCAACAATTCAAGAGATAAAGAATGAGATAATTCGGCACATTAACGGCAAATAAGCTTTATATAAATAATAGTCAGTGTATACAATTTTGTGACAAGCGGTCCACATTTGCCTATAGTTCTTATATAATGACATCCCCTTTTTATATGTACATACAATCAAAAAGATTGCACCTCGAAATTAGATAGCTATTTTATAGGAATATAGGGGGTAAAAAGGGGAAAAAATAGAAAACGTTATATCTCCTAGAGTAATAGGTATAGAAACAAAATTAAAATTACGTTTTAAACAGCTATGAAAATAAGTGGACAGGTGTTTGGTACTTTTTTGAATCTATGTCCGATAGGGGGTAAAAAGGGTGAAAATAGTTTTTTTGGTACTTTTTTAACCCACTCTTATGTTTTAAACCAAAGAATATAGAAAGGAACTTTGTACTGCAATCAATAGATGTGAAAGAAATATTGAACACGTACTTGGTACTTTTTGGATTTTGGGGCCAAAATGGGTAAAAAAGGGATAAAATGATAACTTAACATCTCAAAAGTAATATGAATAGAAATTATGTTAACTGCGTTTTAATAAAATGTACCGAATTCAATTGGTACCAAAGAAGTACCAAATAAGCATATGGAGCTTTTTGAAAGTAGTGGATAAAAAGGGGAAAAAATGAGTAATGTTATAACTTTTAAACAAATTAATGTTTGTATGTATGTTCTTTATATAATAGTAAACTGTGAATTTGATCATATTATGCTCTTTAGCGAAAATGTTGCGGATAAGCCGGCGAAGGTTTTTAAGTTGGTAAGACTAATTTCCGTTTGGTGGCGCCATTGAAAATTACTAAAAATTAATAAATCGTAAACTGTATATTTAATCATGCTATGATATTTAGCAAAGTTGTAGCGCATGAGCCGGCAAAGGTTTTTTAATTGGTGTGAATAATTTCCGACAGGTGGCGCTACTGAAAATTACACAAAGTCAGTTTTATCGTAAGCTGTACATTTAATCATGCTATAATTTTTAGCAAAGTTGTTACACATGAGCCGACGAAGGTTTCTTAATTGGTATGAAGAAATTTCGGCAGGTGGCGCCACTGAAATTTACTCAAAGTCAATTTAATCGTAAGCTGTACATTTAATCATGCTATAACCTTTAGCAAAGTTGTTGCGGATAAGCCGACGAAGGTTTTTTAATTGCAATGACCAAAGTCCAGCAGGTGGCGCCACTGAAAATTACTCAAAATTAAATATATCGTAAACTGTGCATTTGATCAGGCTATAATATTTAGCAAAGTTGTTGCGCATGAGTCGACGGAGGTTTCTGTTGGTATGACCAATTTCCAAATTTTTTCAAAATGAGTTAATCTGTAAACTAGGCAAACTATGTGTTGATCGGAAAAAATAAATAAAATAATTCGAAATTAACTGAATATTTGCACAAAATGCTTATCATAAAGCTCCGAGCAAGGCTCGGTCAACCAGGTACTAAAAGCTTATTCGTGTAGAACTATACCCGGTTATAAGACTAAATTTTGTGTAAAGTAAATACTAGAGAAACCATTTAGATACTTTTAAATGCTGAACTATAAAGCAACTGCAACCGAATTTTGTACAAATATTTTACCAACAATACTAACTACCGTAACAAATTTTCTCGAATTTGGTCCACATTTTGAATTAGCTGCACCCTCATAGAGATATGAGATATGTTTCTAAATTTAACACAACTTGATGGTGGGTATATAAGATTCGGCACAGCTGGGTATAACACTCTTACTAGTTTTTGTTTCAAAACACTGTGCGAGAGCTGTCAAAATTATATACCTATCTTTGGAGGGTTAGATATTCGATACTAGTAGAGCTAACGATTTGTTGTCTACACAATTTTCAGACCAGCTGTTATATTAAATAATTTCCTTTAGATCTCAGCAAAACTTTCTGGAATGCAACCATGTATTCCAAATCTCACATTGAAAGCCATAAAATTTAAATTTTCAAGCTTTTGTTTTTTTTAAAGGTTAACACTTGTTTTTTTTTAAAGGATAACTTTTACATTCAGTGAAAGGATAATAATATGTATGTGTGTGTTTATATGTATACGAATAAATGTGTAATTTTGTTTGTACTTCTTATTACCAGTTACTTCGAAAAATATTATACAAACGCTGCAGTTGCTTCTGTTTACTCACCCATTTCAGTTTTTCGGTGCTTTAAAATTGTTCTTTGCTTTTTTTTATCCTTGACATATACTTGCTTTTTGTTTTTGTTTGTTTGCATTTAATTTTTTATTCAAGTTTCAAGAGCTTGGCAACATGAACAATGTTTAGACTAAAGTATTAAGTTTTTCCTTTTCTTTTCATTTTGTTAATTTAATATTTTATATTTTAGTCGCTTTGTATTTTTGCTACTAGTGTAATCCCTATCTGTTTCAAATGTGTAAATTTTTCTATTTTATGTCCCGGTATAGTTTTCCAGCAATTTCAAATTGTCTGCATATTTTGAAATAAGCTGTTGATCGAACACTGAATTATATCATATCTGTTATTCTTGACACAAACCATTTGTGATAGTTATGTAGAAATCGAAATTATTTACTTGTACACCTAATAAATTTATAGATCCAAGAATTTTAGAATGATCAAGTCAAACGGAAACCGCTTAGGGGACGCATGCGGTATATTTTACTAGTTTCAGAGAACTTGTTCGATTTTGAACTGTTGGGATAACACTCGTACAACGATTTATTCTACTCGAATACGTAAATATTCTTGTATTTTATGTTTGTTTTAAATAAATTTTGCATATGAAAATATACGAAAAAAAACCTAAAACGAACTGAACAGAAAAGAAAAGCCAGAGCAAGAAACAACATTTTCAGAATAAACAAGTAAGAGTGTTATATTCGGCTGTGCCGAATCTTATATACCCACCATCAAGTTGTGTTAAATTAAGAAACATATCTCATATATGCAGCCAATTCAAAATGTGGACCAAAAATATATATGAAAGCTATAGTCAAATATGGACCGATTTCTATAAAATTTGATATCCTGACCAATAGTTGTATAAAACTTCTTATATGGGAGCCCTTATTAAATGTGAACCGAATTCGCCCATTTTCAATATACAATTTTCCTAAGATATCGAAAATACTTTTGTAAAATTGTTTCCCTCTAGCTCTTTTCGCTAAGGCGCAATCGCACTTTTATCTGTCGGACAGACGAATATAAACAAACCCCTTTTCTTTTTGTATTTTTGTGTTTCCGTAAGTTTTTTATATGCGAGCTATGATCAAATAGTGACCGATTATAACAATATTTGGCAGTGGCTGGTATTCATATAAGATTTTCTTGCGCTAAATTTAGTGGCCATAGCTATTATAGTTTATCATTTATTGGCATTCAAGTATTTATGGTGAAATTTAGGCTGTAAGTGTTTTGTATGGGAGCTATGGTTAAATGTGAACCGATATGGAAATTTTGTATACTGCCTAATGCTTGTAAACAACTTCTATAGACCGAATTTTATCATCATAGTTGTTATAATTTGTCATTTATTAGCAAATAAGCGATTAGCCAAGACGAGGTTATACGGGAGCTATGGTGAAATGTGATCCAATTTTGCCCAAATACAATACCAAAATTTTAGAAATGAAGAATATCTTTGCCAAGTGTCAGTAACCTAGCTCTTTTTTTATGCGTTATCGTGATTCAACATACAGACAGACGGACAGACATCGCTCAATTGTATAAGGATTTCATAAGGATTCAGAATATATATCCCCTTTGTTTTTTGAGACAATATTAAGGAAATTACAAACGGAACGATAATCTCAGTATAACCCCATTCTTTTTGATAGTGGGTACAAAAAGGGGATGTTATATATATGGGCAAATCCTGCGTGACGGAAGATACATTTGTACAGATTTTGTTGTACATAAATGTATCCCATTGCCGTTCTACACTAGATATCTTTGCACAGATTTCCGATAATATTAGCCCATCGTTTGTAGCGGCACGCCGCTGAAGGAAAGCCCTTCTGGCCGGGGTAGATTGCCTCCTAGATGGACATGCCGCAGTAAGTGGACCCAAAACTAGGTTAGGGGTCTCCTTGCTGTGCTGAGTAGGAGTCTTTTGAGAGGGACTTCGCGTCTCAACTCTAGGACTCCTAGGGGGAAGTGCAGGGAGGGTACTAGAACCAGAGTTCGTTGTGCCCTTGGTTCCCTTATGCACAGGAGGCATTGGGTTTTAACCCGAAACAGGGGCTTTGGCCAAAGCATCCTTGGAAGTACTCGGTCCCATGAACAGAGCATTCTTGCCAGAGTTGGCAGGTTTTTCGCTGGTTGAGGTTCTATTCGGGATAGAGTTCTTTCCCCAGCAGATTTAGTAGCACTTGTAGCTTGATTAGCTTGGCCAGGTGCATTTACCAAGCAAGTTGCAGTAGCTTTCGAAGCCCCACGGCCTAAGACTGGCACCGCGGAAGATTGATTATTATATCCGGAGATTATGAAGCCCTCGACCGGATACAGGGGGCGTGATTTTTGGTTGTGTTGATAAATGATCACATGGTTGGGTTTTTTCGCCCTTTATACTTACAGCCAAGTCAATGAAAAACTGCCGCCCCATCGGGGAACAGACGCAGACCACAGGGCCGCCCAATGTGGGAAACAGACGCCCTATGGATATACATAAAAGTTCGGACAAAAAATAGGATTTGAGATCCAAACGGACAGGACCCCAACTACAGTCCAGTGAAAGCTGCACTGAAGGACTGCTGTAGTGGGGTCCAACAAGATATCATCAGGCCGCCCAATATGGGAAACAGACGCCAGATGATACGGGGGTAGGTAGTTCTTAGTTTAGCACTCCCTCTAAGCCTGTCTGGTATGGGTGCCCCTACCAGAGATAAGAAAATATCTCCACCAGCATAGCCTTATGGTTCATTGCGCGTAAGCCTCTGCATCGCGACAATATGACTACAAATCGCAGAGGGGTAGTCATGTCTGTCTTATGAATAAGACAGACATGTGTTCGTAAATTTTGTATTTAATAAATATTATTTTGTGACGGACGCTACACACTTTCCTGTACATATTATTCTGTAAAATGCTATATTTACATCTATATATTTTTAGCCTAATGTGAAGCATACTATAAGTTCTCTTTACGAACCAAGTTCAATTGGAGAAAAAAGAAACATTTCACTAGTCAAATTAAAAAAAAACTTTATTTCTGTGATGGACGCTACACACTGTAAGCCCTTTTTTACTTGCCGTTATTTATATCACTCCAATTATGGGGTTTTTTATATCCAATTGCATAAAATTAAGCAGGTTTTGAGACCCTACTGAAGCTAGATACCAAAATTGATGTTTTTGATGTTTTTTTATGAACTTTTAAAAAATATATTATTTAAAAAATTTATAAAAATTCGAGATAGGTGCAACTAAATACCTGCCATTTACGAAGAGACCAAAAATTGTATCCATTATATATATTCCGAAGGATCAATATATAGTTAATTTTTCCATAAGCACAAATATGTGATTTTGACAGTTTTAAAATTTTGTCCTTGGTTTAATATTTTTCGGATACATAAAAACTATAGCCAAATATTGACCGATTTTCACAAAATTTTACATACTGGCTAGTATTTAGATAAAGCTCATATATACTTTATAATTTTTTAGGTTTTAACTGGCGTTTGTGGCATTTAAGTGGTTTCCGGGAGTGGTTTTTATATGAAAGCTATAGTCGAATATGGACTGATTCCTATTAAATTTGATATACTGACCAATAGTTGCATAAAACTTCTCTATTTAAATTTAGTCGTCAAAGCTATTACAATTGTATTCAATTTATCAGCATTAATGTGATTATCGGTGCGGGGTTATATGGGAGCTCTAACTAAATGCGAACCGATTTAGCCCATTTTCAGTATACAGCTTTTTCAAGATATCGAAAATACTTTTGTAAAATTTTGTCCCCCTACATATCTTTTTTTGAAGGTGCAATCGTGCTTTTATTTGATGAACAGACGGACACAAACCCCTATCTTTTTGGTATTTTTGTGTTTTTGTAAGTTTTTATATGAGAAATATGGTCAAATAGTGACCGATTGTGACAAAATTTGGCTGGCATTGACATTAGACTTCTTTGTACCTAATTTAGCTGGTATAGTTTATCATTTATTCGGGTTTAAGTGTATTTTAGGTGATAGTTGGGCTGTTTTCGTAAGTGTTTTGTACGAGAGCCATGGTTAAATGTCAGCCGATTTCGATGAAATTTTATGTGCTACCTAATGCTTATGAAAAACTTCTATATACCAAATTTTGTCATCATATCTGTTATAATTTTCCAGTTATTAGCAAATAAGCGATTAGCCTAGAAGAGGTTATATGGGAGCTATGGTAAAATGTAAACCAATTTTACTCAATTTCAATACCAAAATGTTCCTAGAAATTAAGAATATATTTGCCATAAGTTTCAATGAGTTAGCTCTTTCCGTTTAGGCGTTATTGTGATTTTAACGGACGGACATCGTTCAATCGTCTTAGAATTTCATAAGGATTCAGAATACACATCAATTTTAGTTTTTGAGCCAATATTAAGAAAATTTCAAACGGAATGACAATCTCAATATACCCCCCATTCTTTTCTAAGGTAGCTAAAAAATAGTACCTAAGAATATTGAAAATCTTACACAAAAGAATATAAATGAGAAATAAATATTTAATGCCGAACAATTTAAGGTTTATTTAATTGTGTCAAACAAAAGTGCTTAAGAGTGAATGGATTTAATGTGTTTGGTTGGCCTTGAATCCATCACTTATATTCGGCGATATATTAACTTGCGATGAATGACTTAGTAAAAATTAATGAAATGCCAAAAGGGTTGTGATGAACATTGACCTAGATAGAACAGATTATATTTATACATGACTTCATTTTAGGATATTAATTTGTAATATGTCAATCTGTATTATGATGTGATATGAAAATGTACATTAGGCGGGCTCATAAAAAATGTTTAACATGGTTATGGTGGAATATGGGGTTGGGTCTTAAAGTAACGCTAGTTGGTATTTTTGGTAAAGTCTTTTGACTAAACTCGGTTCAACATTTAAAAGTATCTAAGTGGTTTCCCTAGTAATTACTTTACACAAAATTTACAGTTTGACATTAATAAGCTGCTAAATACTTTTTTAAATACGTTGAAGCAGAATCACGACTGCAGGCTACGGGAAACAACGTGTATTAAAATACACGCATTAAAATGGGAATATATTTTTTAGCTTCGACACAGCCACTTTACTACCGACTACATATGTAGCTATAGCCAAAATTTAACCAATTTTTATTTTATATGGCGACAATAACAGATTTAGTGCTGTCAATTTAAAATAAATGATAGATTTAAACCATTTAACTTTATTTATCATTAATACAATGAAGAAAATTTAATATCTAATATTTAAATATATAATATACAAATTTATATATATACCTCAATCGAAGTATATTTTAAAGAGTTAGTTTTTAAACTGTCATAACTCACACGCTTCATGTGCTAGAGCTACATAGTTTAGGTTATATAAAAGCCTAGTATGTCCTATATGTTACTCTAAGATATGGGCATTTTTATAAGAAAGTCGGTTGTAAAAATACGTTTTTAGTATATGAGCTCTAAATCCATTATATATCGGAAAGAAATTTTTAATAGCTTTTGTTTGATACCGAAACAGTTAATATCGGATCTAAACTCCTAAAGCTATGCCATATAATTCTTGAAATTTAAAAAGCCTATAACTCTCAAATTACACTGCCCTGCAAAAATTCATTTTTTATACCCTTCACCAATAGGTGAAAGGGTATTATAAGTTTGTGATTCCGTTTGTAATTTTTTTATTAGTGACCGTAGACCCCATAAAAATTATACCGATCGACTCAGAATCGGGAGGAGAATCGATTAAGCGATGTCCGTCTGTCTGTCTGTCTGTCTGTCTGTCCGTCCGTCTGTCTGTCTGTCTGTTGAAATCAAGTTTCTTAAGCCCCTGGAGGATGGACTTACATAAATTATATATCAGATTTTAGGAAATTCTCCCGCAATGAACGCTATTAAATTTCATTAAAATCGGTTTATAAACACCGAAAATATCGAAAAAATACCAAAAATTAGACGAAAATTTTAAAATTTTTGATTGAAACACACTTTTAAATAACAAGAGAAAAAAGATACTCCTGGTGTACATGTGATAATATGTTATATATCAGATTGTAGGAAATATTTTCCCAAAGCACTCTGTAAAATTTTATCAAAATCGGTCCATAAACAACTGAGATATCGCTAAAACACTGAATTTGATGTATCGCAAATTGCCCAAAGTACACATTAGAGAATGTTTGCTGAAAAAATTAAATGCAGAAATAGGAAAAACTATCCTCCTTTAGTACGGACCTACATAAATTTTATATCAGATTTTAGGAAATTCCCCCACCAATCACGTTATTAAATTTTATCAAAAGCGGTCTATAAACAATTGAGATATCGCCATAACACTACATTTGATGTACAGCAAATTGCCCAAAGTACGTGTCTAAGAAATTTTGTTTACATTTTGTAAGTATTGTTTCAGCGACATCTCAGGTGTTTATGGACCGATTGTGATGAAATTTGACATCGTTCTTTATGGGAGGATTTTCTAAAATCTGATATATATACTCCACAAATCTGATTATGAATACCATTCAAATTGTACCGATCAACTCAGAATCGGCACAAGATTCGATTTCGCGACCTCCGTCCGTCTGTCCGTCCGTCTGTTTGTTTACCCGTCCGTCCGTCTGTTTGTTTGTCCGTCCGTCTACCTGTCTGTCCTTTTTTCTGTTGTAGTCAAGTTTTTGGAGCTCCTGTTTTGTCGATATCTCAGATGTTTATTTTGATGAAGTTTAATAGCGTCCTTCGCAGGGGATTATCTAAATCCTGATGTATTCTGTAATTTGTGGTAGATATAATTTAGCGTTTAAGCGATGGTGTTTTGATCGACAATGTTGAAATTCAGGGTGCGACAATTCAGGAGCTCCACAAATCTGGTTTTAGCAGACAGACACACTGCATTTATCTTAATTTTGTGTCTGACTTTTGAACATTATGATAACATTTGAGAATGTATTATATATCAAATTATAGGTAATCTTCCTAGGAAGTACAAAAATGCAGCTAATTACATGATATCCGTTCAAAACCTACATATGTATGTAAGTATCTCACATATCAACAAAAATTTAAATTTTTTAATTGCAATTGGGAGAAATCCGTTCACGTTTCGCCTAAGGCAATCTCTTAGTAGCTAATAAATGACAAATTATAATAGATACGATGATGACATTTAGTATAAAGACGTTGTACAATATTGATATTCAGGACAATAAGTATTTCTGATCTCTTGAAAAGTTCGATATTGAAAATGGGCGAGCTCTATTCACATTTAGTGAAATCTCCCATATAAACCCGACCGGGAATCGATTTAATGCTGATAAATTAAATCACATTAAAATTGCACAAAGAACTAGAGCAAAACTTTCCAAACATCCATCGGACATATCGAAATCCCAAATATTATTGATGAAGTGTTCATTTTAATTAATTAACTAACTTCAGCCATTCAAAAGCTATGTATTTCACATATGTATCTAAAACTAAGAGTGTATACCCTTTAATTTTAAGGCTTGTATACATTGACAATCATTGTTAAAGCTTTGACCTAAATCAGTCCGCTAACTTCAGAGTTTTACATAACTAATCAAGGACTTTTACTAGTTGGATAATTCGTACGAATTAAAGTGCACAACCCTCACTGGGCACTGTGTTTTTGGGTTGCATGCCAGAATACTTAAACTTTCATCAAATCGATGTGCTATTGCAAATGTAAGGGCATCTACATTTTGAAGCATCTTTTCTGCATGGTTTATCTTGTCTATCGAACTTTATTAAATGTTCGTAAAATATGTGTCTATTTTATTTCGAAGCTACTGGCTGGCTTAAATATGCTTTCTCTACTTGTAGTCTAGTAATCATTATCTTTCACAAAGGGACCACTTTAGAACCCAAGTGAAGCTTCCCTAGACATCAGCCACCTGCCCAACCTAAAATTTGGGTGCATAACTATTCTAGATGATGACGCCACCGAAAAGGTTTTCGTTTTCCGACTCTTAAGACTCTTTGCATATAATACTAGTATAACCAAATATTGCTACGAATTACATTAAGTACTTTTGGAACACCATTGGTGAAGGGTATCCAAGATTCGGCAAAGCCGAATATACCACTCTTACTTGTTGTCTTTATTTTTAATAAAACTATGCGGACTATATGGATCTTGATGCGCTAAACTCAAATCCGTTTTCGGTTCTTCTCCATGAGATCTGGATTGTCGGTTTTTTTCCATCAGATATGGATTTTTTTATGGGAGTGGCAAATTTTTTCCCTTAAATTAGTCAGGTACGGAGACCTATTTCGTCCTAACTCGAGAACGACTCATCCGATTTTCAAAATTAAAACACTTGAAAATGCATAACAAAATTGCATTCTAAGACGATTGAGCGATGTCAGTCTGTCTGTCCGTCTGTCTATCTGTTGAAATCACGATAACGCCTAAACGAAAGGAAACAGCCAAAATTTCACCTAAAATACACTTAAATGTCAATAAATCTAAAACTATAAAAGATATAATCACTAAATTGGCACGAAGAGGTCTTATGTCAATACCAACCAGTGTGCGAAATTTTGTCGCAATCGGTCACCATTTGACCATAGCTCCCATATAAAAAACTTAAAAAACTTACGGAAACACAAAAATACAAAAAGGGGGTTTATGTCCGTCAGATAAAAAGGGGGTTTATGTCCGTCAGATAAAAGCGCGATAGCGCCTTAACGAAAAGGGCTACAGTAACAAAATTTTACAAAAGGAAGTCTTATAAAAATGCCAGCCAGTGTGAAAAATTTTGTTACGATCGGTTACTATATGACCATAGCTCCCATATAAAAAACTTACGGAAACACAAAAATACAAAAAGAAAAGACGGTTTATGTCCGTCTTTCCGTCAGAGAAAAGCGCGATAGTTCCTTAACTACAAGAGCTAGAGACAAAATTTAGTATTTTCGATATATTGTAGAAATTGTGTGCTGAAAATGGGTAAAATCGGTTCACATTTAGTTAGAGCTCCCATATAACGCTGCCCCGGAAATCACATTTATGCTGATAAATTGAATAAAATAGATAGATAGCTATCAAACAATGTTTGGTCCAGACTTTATACACGGTAGATGCGATAGGAACTCCTAACAAAATATATGAACCTGCCGTGTTGCTATCAACATGGTTATGGCACAGCGAAACAGCTTATTAATGTAGAACTATATGCAGTTATGGAACAGCATTTTGTCCAAGGTAAATACTTGGGAAACCACTTAGATACTTTTAAATGTTGAGCTATAGTAACTATACCATGCAACCGAATTTAGTCCAAATATATTACCAACAATACCACATTTGGTCAACATTTTGAATTAGCTGCACTCTCGTACAACTTGATGGTGGGTATACAAGATTCGGCACAGCCGAATACAACCCTTGTTAGTGTTACTTGATAGCCATCATGTTAACATTTGGAAACTTTATAGGCCCGTAAAAATAAAACGGTAACTAACTTGGACAAACTGAGTAAAGGGTTTTGCTACAATTTCATAGTAGAATAGGGCCCATATAGTCACTACCTTGCACTTTCCAAAAAATGTCGATTTGTTGTGTAGTGAAATTTGTCATTATACGGGGAGCTATGGTCAAATGTGAACCGATTTTTCCCAATTTCAATACCAAAATTTTCCCAGAAATGAAGAATATCACCAAATTTCGGTGATCTAGCTCCTTTCTTTCAGGCGTTATCGTACTTTTTAACAGACAAACAGACAGACAGTGACAATGGCAATCTCAATATACCCTCATTTTTTATGGTGGGTATAAAAAAACGAATTTTTTAAATAAATCAATTATATATTAATTTTATAGGAGCTTGCTTAACTACGGACCAATTTCGATTTCAATACCGAAATATTCCATCAAGTGGAAATCATCGTTCACGATCTATTGGGCTTTTTACAGACAGACAGATATAGTACAATAGTATAGTAATAAAGGTCTCAAGGTATGTCTTAAGCCATTATTCTACTTTCTTAATATTTCCCCATTCTTGTTTTTGATAGTGGGTATAATGAGCAAATATTACAAAATGCATGTTTAGAGTAAACAAAAAAAAAATGTTTCCCCTAATTTATGGTTTAGATTAAAATCAAAATATTTGATGCAATTTAAAACCTCCCCCAAACAATAGAAATAAAACAGTAAACAAGAATAAACTTGTCGATAAATATTTATGGTTGACATTTATTTAATGATAAATTTTATATTTTTGAATTTTTGTGATGCTTATCTTAAATTCGCAATTCTAAATCAAAAATTTTATTTATTTCGCTATGGGTGCTTGAGTTTTTGAGTTATTTGTTAAATATATTCTACATGAATTTTAGGGTTTCCCAGTTTTATATACATAAAAAAGTATGACTTTCTACACTAAGAGAAAAATGACGATCTGATTTCAAGAAAAAAAATCTACAATATAAGATTGCGAAATCTTGAATTTTCAATCTTGAAAATATAGCCAGTAAGATTTATATTCTTAAATTTAAGAATAAATTCTTAGTTATGAGAATACAATCTAAAAATAACATGCAATTTGTTTGCTTTTTAGATTTTAAATCTTAATTTTAGATCGTATTCTTTATTTTAAGATTGTGATCTTGATTTCAAGATTTTATTCTTGTTTTGAAGATTGTAAGTTCTAATCTTAAGATCGTATTCTTGATTTTGTAGATTTGTGTGCTTTTTTAGGGAAATTTCTCAGTATTTTGTCAAAAATTTGTATCAAACGTTTGACCTTTGAAAAAAGATTTATTTTCAAATCGTCCTCAATTTGAGAATAAACCTTTTTTCTTACTGGGTTCTTGATCATGTGAGAATGTATTGGAACATGCATGAAAATGTTTATGTAATCAACGACAGCAGCTCTTTGTTTACGTCTGTGGAAAATGCTAGAACCTCCTTTCTCTACTATTTAAGGCGGACGGACGAATATCGTGGGAACAGTTATTGATTTGAAGAGAACAGTGAGACTAAGAATATTTGTAAAGCGACTAGTTTGTTTACAGTTTTTGTGATTTGTGTTTTAAGTGAACTAACTCTAAAAGTTAATAAAACTATAACTTTGTAAAACTAAAGTGTTTTAATATTGTTTTTGGTTGTTTGCAAATAGAATTTCATATTTGACTATACCTTATATATATTTATATAATTCCCCGACAACATTCCAATTAGAACAAGGGGTACTTCTCTCAGACAATGAGCTGCATCCGATTCTATTTTTAGACTCATTGAAAGGGACCTACGTTTTAACGCCGGCTCCGAACGGCAAATGCATTAGTTAGAGAAGTTTTACATAGCCTAATACTCGATAACCAGTGGCTAGCTGAGTTATGAGGTGAACCGCCGCTTTTTTAAAATTTATTTTTTCAAGTGAGTCTGGCCAGGGATCGAACTTGGGCCTTTGGTATGCTAGGCGGATGACTAACCTGCTATACCACGGCGGTTCACCTTACATCATTTAAATACACAGAAAAGCACAGAAACGCTTTAAATCTCAAGATAAATGCTTTTTATTATCAAAACTTTGTACATACAAATAATTTGTAAATATAAACCAATAACTGAAATTTGGTTACAATCGATTCACAATTGAACCTTGCTCCCATTTTCATTTGACGGGCAGACCCCCTTTCTTTTTGGTATTTTGTGTTTCCGTAAGTTCTTCATATGGGAGCTATGGTCAAATGGTGACCGATTGTGATAAATGTTAAGTTTTTTGTTAAAATTTTAAGTTTTTGTATTAAAAAAAATGTAACCCTAAACAACCACAAACAATATGTTGGTTATTATACCCACCATCAAAAAGAATGGGGGGCATATTGAGATTGTCATTCCGTTTGCGATGTCTGTCTGTCCGTCTGTTGAAAGCATGATAACGCCTAAACGAAAGAAGGTAGGTCACTGAAAATTTGGCAAAGATATTACTTATTATTGGGAAAATTTTGGTGTTGAAATTGGGCAAAATCAGTTCACATTTGACCATAGCTCCCGTATAACCTCGTCTAGGCTAGTCGCTTATTTGCTTATAAATGACAAATTATAACAGCTATGATGATGAATTTGGTTCTATACAAAATACTTACGGAAACAGCCTTAACTCTACCTAAAATAATCTAAAAAAAAAATATATATCTAAAATCGTTCGATTTGAAAACGATCGTTTTCCATCACATACCTGTATATTCTTAATCCTTATGAAATTCTAAGACGATTAAGCGATGTCCGTCTGTCTGTCTGTCTGTCTGTCCGTCTGTCTGTCTGTCTGTCTGTCTGTCTGTCTGTCTGTCTGTCTGTCTGTCTGTCTGTCTGTCTGTCTGTCTGTCTGTCTGTCTGTCTGTCTGTCTATCTGTCTGTCTGTCTGTCTGTCTGTCTGTCTGTCTGTCTGTCTGTCTGTCTGTCTGTCTGTCTGTCTGTCTGTCTGTCTGTCTGTCTGTCTGTCTGTCCGTCTGTCTGTCTGAAATTGGGCAAAATCGGTTAACATTTGACCATAGCTCCCTTATAACCTCGCCTACGCTTATCGCTTATTTGCTAATAAATAACAAACTATAATAGCTATGATGATAAAATTTGGTATATACAAGTTTAAGCATAAGCCCTAGGCAGCGCATTAAATTTCATCAAAATCGGTTCACATTTAGTCATAGCTCGCATACAAAAAACATACGGAAACAGCCAAAATTTCACCCTAAAATACACTTAAATGCCAATAAATCTAAAACTATAGCAGATATAACTACTAAATTTAGCACGAGGAGGTCTTATGTCAATGCCAACCAGTGTGCAAAATTTTGTCATTACGGAAACACAAAAATACAAAAATAAAAGGAGGTTTATGTCCGTCTGTCCATCAGATAAAAGCTCGATAGCGCAGCGCCTTAACGAAAAGGGCTACAGCAACAAAATTTTACAAAAGGAAGTCTAATGTAAATGCCAGCCAGTGTGCAAAATTTTGTTACAATCGGTTACTATTTGACCATAGCTTCCATATAAAAAACTTACGGAAACACAAAAATACAAAAAGAAAATATGGTTTATGTCCGTCTTTCCGTCAGAGAAAAGCGCGATAGCGCCTTAACTACAAGAGCAAGAGAGATAAAACTTAGCAAATGTATTTTAGATAGAAATTGTGCGCTGAAAATGGGTAAAATCGGTACATATTTAGTCAGATTTCCCATATAACCCTGCCCCGGGAATCACATTTATGCTGATAAATTGAATAAAATTGTAAAATCTATGACTTCTTAATTTAGAACATAGAAGCTTTGTGCAACTTTCAGTCAATATATCAAATTTTATAGGAATCGGTCCATTTTTGACCATAGCTTTCATATAAAAATCGCTCCCGGTAACCACTAAAATTCCACAAACGCCAGTTAATAGCTATTAAATTATAAACTATATCAGCTATGGCCACTAAATTTTGCACAAATAAACTTTATAGTACCTGGTAGACCGAGCCTTGCTCGGAGCTTTATGATAAGCATTTTGAGGAAAATTTTAAAGTTTTTATATATTTTATATTATAAAGTACTAAAATAAATTTAGAGGAAAGACATTGTAGAAATATTCAGTTAATTTTGAATTATTTGATTTATTTTGTCCGACCAACACATAGTTTGCATAGTTTACAGTTTAACTCATTTCGAATAATTTTGGAAATTATTCATATCAACAGAAACCTCTGTCGACTCATGCGCAACAACTTTGCTAAAGATTATAGTCTGATCAAATGCACAGTTTACGATTTAATTCATTTTGAGTAGTTTTATGTGGCGCCACCTGTCGGACTTTGCTTATTCCAATTCATAAACCTTCTTCGGCTTATCCGTAACAACTTTGCTGAAGATTATAGCATGATTAAATGTTCAGCATACGATTAAATTGACTTTGAGTAAATTTCAGTAGCGCCACCTGTCGAAATTTCTTCATACCAACTAAGAAACCTTCGTTGGCTCATGTGCAACAACTTTGCTAAAGATTGTAGCATGATTAAATGTACAGATTACGATTAAATTGACTTTGAGTAAGTTTCTGTAGCGCCACCTGTCGGAAATTATTCATACCAACTAAAAAGCCTTCGTCGGCTCATGCGCTACAACTTTGCTAAAGATCATAGCATGATCAAATGTACAGTTTACGATTTAATAAATTTTTAGTAATTTTCAGTGGCGCCATCTGTCGGAAATTAGTCTTATCAACTTTAAAACCTTCGCCGACTTATCCGCAACATCTTCGCTAAAGAGCATAACACAATCAAATTCACAGTTTACTATTCTATAAAGAACATACATACAGACAAACATTCATTTGTTTAAAATTATACTAATTTTTCCCCCTTTTTATTCCCTAATTTCTAAAAGTTCCATATGTATATTTGGTACTTTTTTGGTGCCAATTGAATTCGGTACATTTTTTTAAAACGCATTTAACATAATGTATAATGTTCCTATTCATATTACTTTGGAGATGTTAAGTTATCATTTGATCCCTTTTTTACCCATTTTGGCTCCAAAATCAAAAAAGTACCAAATACGTGTTTCATGTTTTTTTACATCTATTGATTGCAGTACCAAGTTTCTTTCTATATTCTTTAGTTTAAAATATAAGAGTGGGTTAAAAAGGTGCCAAAAAAACTATTTTCACCCTTTTTTACCCCCTATCGGACATAGTTTCAAAAAAGTACCAAACACCTGTCCGCTTATTTTCAAAGCTGTTTAAAACGTAATTTTAATTTTGTTTCTATTTTTTTTTAAATCAAAAAAATTTGGTGGTACATTCAGTATATTAAGATTGCATCTACGAAATTAGATAGCTATCAATCAATGTTAGGTCCAGACTTTATACACGGTAGATGCATTAGGAACTCCTTACAAAATATATGAACCTGCCGTGTTGCTATCAATATGTTTATGGCACAACGAAACAGCTTATTAATATAAGACTATATTCGGTTATGGAACAGCAAAAAGTTATATACTAGCGAAACCACTGAGATACTTTGTTGAACTATAGTAACTTTACCACTGCAACCGAATTTAGTCCAAATATATTACCAACAATACCACATTTGGTCAACATTTTGAATTAGCTGCACTCTCGTACAACTTGATGGTGGGTATTCAAGATTCGGCACAGCCGAATATGACACTCTTACTTGGCGAGCAAAGTAGAAAACTCAAAAAACCAAAACTAAACGGTCAATATGAATTGTGGCGTTGCACAGTGGGAAAATACGGTCAAAACTCAATAACTTGGTAATTTCTTGACTTTCGTTCTTGAAATTTTCAGTGTGTAGAAATAATATAACTATAGTTAAACTGAAATAGTTTTTTTAAGAAAATATAAAGGCTGTGGTCACTTAAAACTGGACAACTAAACATGCTGAAAAATCTGTGCTGGAGATTATAAAAATTATTTACTTAAATAGGATAATATATGAAAAGAATACTTATCCTACGATGCATGACTTGTCAAAATCGGACATGTCCTTTCAGAGATATTGAGCTCATACTATGAGCTTATAACCAGATTTTGTATACTTCTAACAAACCTACGGAAAAACTCTAAACATCGAATATTTTTATAAAAAAGATTACGAGTCCTTGAATAATATAAAATTTGCGGATTTTACAATTTTTATTGCGTCCACAATTATGTGACCACTACCTATATACTTAAATAAATTATATAAAGGTAATTCAAAATTAAAAATTTGGTTGTTTTTTTATTTTTATATATCAATTTTGCATAGAATTAGAAAGGAAACTAATGAAAATGACATAAAAATATTATATCACTCCTATATTTCACTACAAGTGATTTTTTTGCGATAAATTGCATAAAATTGTGAAAAAGGGGTGATACTAAAAACGTTATAATTCTTAAAATTGGATGCAAATGGATATGAAATTCATAGAGCTTATTAATGATTCAATTCAGCTATTAGATAGTGTTGTGCTTCAACCTCTAAAAATCTCTTAAAAAAATTCGCGGTCTATCAAACTTTGTATTTAAAATTTAAAAAAAAATGTTATGGTTGTTTTAACTACTCGAATTCTAGATGACCAATAGGTCAAAAAATATCAAAATTGATGCGGTTGATTACTAAAAGGTATCTAGTTTTTAATCTAAAAAAGAAAAAGTTAAAATTTTAACTTTTTTAATTTTTGGAAAGTTTATACGATGTAAAGGCCATTTATAGAACAACCTGATATGTTTTCGCGTTCTTATATATATAATTCCCCGACAACATTCCAATTGGAACAAGGGGTACTTCTCTCAGACAATGAGCTGCATCCGATTCTATTTTTAGACTCATTGAAAGGGACCTACGTTTTAACGCCGGCTCCGAACGGCAAATGCATTAGTTAGAGAAGTTTTACATAGCCTAATACTCAATAACCAGTGGCTAGCAGAGTTATGAGGCGAACCGACGCTTTTTTTGAAAATTTATTTTTTCAAGTGACTCTGGCCAGGGATCGAACTTGGGCCTCTGGTATGCTAGGCGGATGACTTACCTGCTATACCACGGCGGTTCTTAGTGAACATTATAAACTGAAGCTCACAGGTACTATGAGTTTACTCGAATTCATAAACGAATTCTAAATTATTGCAGATTTAGACAGTTACCCTAATGCATATATTGTTAAAGCATGTTTGATATAAAGTCAAATAATTTCTATACCAGCCAAGAACTTTAATTATTCATTGTTATATCAAATATAATCGACCATTATTTTGGTTATTAAAAATTTCATGAGATTTTGTTAAGAATTTATTTAACCTGGTTTTGGTAAATGACCTTTAGGGTGCAATGTTCAAATATCGATTTATTCTTTACATTTAATTTTAAGCAAATTTTTATCTTAAATTTTCTATTTCTAATACATACATAAATTTTTGTTGAATAGTGTTCTAAAATAAGAATTCGCCACCATGAATGTATAGCCACTTATATTCTGTCGAGTGAATATTTAGTAAAATGTTTATTAAATATTTACGTTTTATAGTGGCAATCAACAAAAAAAAAACTTAACAATTTTTTATACTTAAATATATAAGTTTAAACAACATTTTTTTTTGTAAATATTTATTTTTGAATATTTTTGATGGAATGTAAATAATGTTATTAAGTGCAAATTATTTGGATAACAATTTATAATAGAAAAAGACTTAAATAATCTAAAAAACTAGTTTTAATGGTTTCAAGAGCCATATATTTCAAAATCATATATTTAGGTTCGTCACGTAACAGTTCAACATTTAAGTAAAACTGTTCAATAGTCATATTTAAGTTGTCAATGACACCCAGAGAATAAATTTTCACTATTAGAGATATCTTCGTTCATATGTAGGTATATCCTATTGAAGAAAATCTTATACGTAAAAAAATGAACACTATTTGCCGCATTTGACATACTCTATACGTCACTTGTCTTTGAAGTTTTTATTAAGGTCAACCAAGATTTGTAAACAATATTTCCTTTTAAATCCACATTCATGTGTTTGGCCTTAATTGAAACCTTTGAAGTTCTTGGTTTCTCTTTACCATAATTTTTCTGTTCAAGTTAAATAAAATTTTTAGTTCTATGCAAAAAAATAATGATGATGTATTTAAACTAAAATAAATTTCTGCTTTAATAGGAAGTCTTTACAAAATTTTTTATTTTTATAGCAATTTTTTTTTAATTTTCTATTTTTATAGGAAATCTTTCAAAAATTTTCTATTTTTATAGGAAATTTTTCAAAAATGTTTTATTTTTATAAGAAATTTTTCAAAAATTTTCTATAAAAATAGAAAATTTTTTAAAAGTTTCCTATAAAAATAGAAAATTTTTGCAAATTTTCCTATAAAAATAGAAAATTTTTGAAAAATTTCCTATAAAAATAGAAAATTTTTGAAAAAGATTTCCTATAAAAATAGAAAATTTTTGAAAAATGTTCTATAAAAATACAAAATTTTTGAAAAATGTTCTATAAAAATAGAAAATTTTTGAAAAATTTCCTATAAAAATAGAAAATTTTTGAAAAATTTCCTATAAAAATAGAAAATTTTTGAAAAATTTCCTATAAAAATAGAAAATTTTTGAAAAATTTCCTATAAAACAGAAAATTTTTGAAAAATTTCCTATAAAAAAAAATAGAAAATTTTTGAAAAATTTTCTATAAAAATAGAAAAATTTTCTATAAAAATAGAAAATTTTTGAAAAATTTTCTATAAAAATAGAAAATTTTTGAAAAATTTTCTATAAAAATAGAAAATTTTTGAAAAATTTTCTATAAAAATAGAAAATTTTTGAAAAATTTTCTATAAAAATAGAAAATTTTTGAAAAATTTTCTATAAAAAAAGAAAATTTTTGAAAAATTTTCTATAAAAATAGAAAATTTTTGAAAAATTTTCTATAAAAATAGAAAATTTTTGAAAAATTTTCTATAAAAATAGAAAATTTTTGAAAAATTTTCTATAAAAATATAAAATTTTTGAAAAATTTTCTATAAAAATAGAAAATTTTTGAAAAATTTTCTATAAAAATAGAAAATTTTTGCACAATTTCCTATAAAAATAGAAAATTTTTGCACAATTTCCTATAAAAATAGAAAATTTTTGCAAACTTTCCTATCAAAAAAGAAAATTTTTTAAAAATTTTCTACAAAAATAGAAAATTTTTTAAAAATTTTCTACAAAAATAGAAAATTTTTTAAAAATTTTCTACAAAAATAGAAAATTTTTGAAAAATTTTCTATAAAAATAGAAAATTTTTGAAAAATTTTCTATAAAAATAGAAAATTTTTGAAAAATTTTCTATAAAAATAGAAAATTTTTGAAAAATTTTCTATAAAAATAGAAAATTTTTGAAAAATTTTCTATAAAAATAGAAAATTTTTGAAAAATTTTCTATAAAAATAGAAAATTTTTGAAAAATTTTCTATAAAAATAGAAAATTTTTGAAAAATTTTCTATAAAAATAGAAAATTTTTGAAAAATTTTCTATAAAAATAGAAAATTTTTGAAAAATTTTCTATAAAAATGGTAAATTTTTGAAAAATTTCCTATAAAAATAGTAAATTTTTGAAAAATTTCCTATAAAAATAGTAAATTTTTGAAAAATTTCCTATAAAAATAGTAAATTTTTGAAAAATTTCCTATAAAAATAGTAAATTTTTGAAAAATTTCCTATAAAAATAGTAAATTTTTGAAAAATTTCCTATAAAAATAGAAAATTTTTGAAAAATTTTCTGTAAAAATAGAAAATTTTTGAAAAATTTTCTATAAAAATAGAAAATTTTTGAAAAATTTTCTATAAAAATAGAAAATTTTTGAAAAATTTTCTATAAAAATAGAAAATTTTTGAAAAATTTTCTATAAAAATAGAAAATTTTTGAAAAATTTCCTATAAAAATAGAAAATTTTTGAAAAATTTCCTACAAATATAGAAAATGGTTGAAAAATTTCCTATAAAAATAGTGAATTTTTGAAAAATGTCCTATAAAAATAGTAAATTTTTGAAAAATTTCCTATAAAAATGGTAAGTTTTTGAAAAAATTCCTATAAAAATAGTAAATTTTTGAAAAATTTCCTATAAAAATAGTAAATTTTTGAAAAATTTCCTATAAAAATAGTAAAATTTTGAAAAATTTCCTATAAAAATAGTAAATTTTTGAAAATTTTCCTATAAAAATAGTAAATTTTTGAAAAATTTCCTATAAAAATAATAAATTTTTGAAAAATTTCCTATAAAAATAATAAATTTTTGAAAAATTTCCTATAAAAATAGTAAATTTTTGAAAAATTTCCTATAAAAATAGTAAATTTTTGAAAAAATTCCTATAAAAATAGTAAATTTTTGAAAAAATTCCTATAAAAATAGTAAATTTTTGAAAAATTTCCTATAAAAATAGTAAATTTTTGAAAAATTTCCTATAAAAATAGTAAATTTTTGAAAAATTTCCTATAAAAATAGTAAATTTTTGAAAAATTTCCTATAAAAATAGTAAATTTTTGAAAAATTTCCTATAAAAATAGTAAATTTTTGAAAAATTTCCTATAAAAATAGTAAATTTTTGAAAAATTTCCTATAAAAATAGTAAATTTTTGAAAAATTTCCTATAAAAATAGTAAATTTTTGAAAAATTTCCTATAAAAATAGTAAATTTTTGAAAAATTTCCTATAAAAATAGTAAATTTTTGAAAAATTTCCTATAAAAATAGTAAATTTTTGAAAAATTTCCTATAAAAATAGTAAATTTTTGAAAAATTTCCTATAAAAATAGTAAATTTTTGAAAAATTTCCTATAAAAATAGTAAATTTTTGAAAAATTTCCTATAAAAATAGTAAATTTTTGAAAAATATCCTATAAAAATAGTAAATTTTTGAAAAATTTCCTATAAAAATAGTAAATTTTTGAAAAATTTCCTATAAAAATAGAAAATTTTTGAAAAATTTCCTATAAAAATAGTAAATTTTTGAAAAATTTCCTATAAAAGTAGAAAATTTTTGAAAAATTTCCTATAAAAATAGAAAATTTTTGAAAAATTTCCTATAAAAATAGAAAATTTTTGAAAAATTTCCTATAAAAATAGTAAATTTTTGAAAAATTTCCTATAAAAATAGAAAATTTTTGAAAAATTTCCTATAAAAATAGAAAATTTTTGAAAAATTTCCTATAAAAATATATTTTTTTTGAAAAATTTCCAATAAAAATAGAATTTTTGAAAAATTTCCTATAAAAATAGAAAAATTTTGAAAAATTTCTTATAAAAATAGACAAATTTTGAAAAATTTCTTATAGAAATAGAAAATTTCCTACAAAAATAGAAAAATTTTCAAAATTTTCTTATAAAAATAGAAAATTTTTGAAAAATTTCCTATAGAAAGAGAAAATTTCCTACAAAAATAGAAAAATTTTCAAAAATTTCCTATAGAAAGAGAAAATTTCCTACAAAAATAGAAAAATTTTCAAAAATTTCTTATTAAAATAGAAACATTTTAAAAAACAGAAAATTTTTGAAAAGTTTCCTATAAAAATATAAAATTGTTGAAAAATTTCCTATAAAAAATATAAAATTTTTGAATATTTTCCTATAAAAAAGGAAAATTTTTAAAAAATTTGTTTCTGTTGAAAAACTTTCTAGAAAAATAGAAATTGAAAATTAAAAAATTTCCTATAACTTTTGTATTTTAATAAGAAATTTTTTAAAAATTTCTATTTTTAAAGAAAATTTTTCAAAGAAAAAAGAAAACTTTTTATACTTGTACATTTAATTACAGAAAGTGCATCCAAGAAAAACATATTCTACATAAAAATATTTGTGGTCACTTTCTTATTTATGTAACGGCTTAAAACTGTGTAAATAAATTATATAATTTTGTAGCTGTATTTTCACAGAATACTCGTATCTAATATTTACATATAACTAAATATAAAATCTCGGTATATCTTTCCACAGTCCTTCCTATATACTCGTAACAGTTTGCTTATTTCTTATTTACAAATGAATATTTTAATGGTTAAGCGGTTGTGGAGATATGGGTGAGTGCATGTAGGTTTACATAAAACCGGCAAGGTCTTTGTACAAATGAAAATGTAATTTTGGCTGACCCCCTAAAAATGTAAAAAAGTCTTTCGAGTGTTTTTTTTTTTTAATTAAGTACTTTCCCCTGACTGGATAGGATGTGGGAAAATTGCACTTCTTTCTATTAAAATTTTGATATTGTTTCAAAGGATTGCAATTTAAAGTCTGCGACAAGTCGGATTAATCGTAAAAGCAAATATTTTTAAAATGATACCTTAAAACAGATCAATCTTAATAATCAGGGTGTCATCTAAAAAGTCAACAGATAACCACACTTTAACTATTTAATATATTCACCCACACATGCATTTAAAATAATTTACATATTGGTTAACATATACATTTGCAATGTCTTCTTTTTTTTTTGCAAAGTTCGCTTTAAAATATATATTTACAAAGTTTAAAAAAGTTATTAAAAAAGATTTATATAAATAAATATATATGTAGATTTTTTTCTTTGTAGGTTAAAAAGAGTCAGCTCCCTAACAATTTTTACATATTTTTAGGAAGATTAAGGAAAGGACTTAAGTTATAATCAATAAATAATGACGGGGGACTTAACAATGGAACTTTAAGTTTTTGTCACTTTATTTATGGGGTTTGTTTGTGACTAATAAATAATTCAGACTGTCGGCAATTGTCATTAATTACTTATTTTTCTTTTTTCTTTCGGTTGCCAATCAACAATTAACATTTGTAATTAGTTATCTTTAAAAGTTATTTAGACTGAATGTTATAAAGTCGTAAAGTTGTTAGGAATTTATATTTTCATCACATCGCTCAACTGTGACAAGCATAGAATATATTAATTGTAAGTTATTCCATTACATTTTCCTAAAAATATATACATTTTTGGTAAAATATCTACATTTTTTAATTTCCCGAAGTAAGGAGTATTCTTAATAAAATTTGTAGCTGTATTGAGTTTAATAAAACTTGAACCAAGCAAATATGTTTGTTCCCGCACTTTTACGAAACTACCCAAATCAGTCCGAAGTTGGTAGAAATTACTCAAAAAACAAGTAAGAGTGTTATATTCGGCTGTGCCGAATCTGGTATACCCACCATCAAGTTGTACGAGAGTGCAGCTAATTCAAAATGTTGACCAAATGTGGTATTGTTGGTAATATATTTGGACTAAATTCGGTTGCAGTGGTAAAGTTACTATAGTTCAACAAAGTATCTAAGTGGTTTCCCTAGTATTTACCTTGGACAAAATGCAGTTCCATAACCGAATATAGTTTTACATTAATAAGCTGTTTCGTTGTGCCATAAACATGTTGAAAGCAACACGGCAGGTTCATATATTTTGTAAGGAGTTCCTAATGCATCTACCGTGTAAAAAGTCCGGACCTAACATTGATTGATAGCTATATAATTTCGTAGATGCAATCTTAATATACTGAATGTACCTCCAAATCTTTTTGATTGTAGATATAAAAAGGAGGGTGTTTCTTATTGAGGTATAGAACTTTAAGTTGGCATAACTTTTTTAACTGGCGGCCATTTTGTCAGCTGTCAAGTGATTAATATTTAGTTTGGTTTGCCATTTCATCATGAACAGGTTGACAAAAGAACAACGCTTGCAAATCGTGCAAATTTATTTCGAAAATAATGGTTAAGTTCGCGAAGTTTACCGCAAGCTCCGTCCATTTTATGGTCGACATAATCGTCCATCAGAGCAATTAATTCGGTTAACCATGGATCGTTTTCGCACTACGTTTACTCTATGTGATAATACGCATCCGCAGCGACGTCGAACAGTGCGCACTAAAGAAACAATTGCCGCTGTAGAGCAAAGTGTTGAAGAGGACCCGAATGAATCGATTCGCCACCGTGCACAGCAATTGGAGCTTTGTCCATCAACTTTATGGAAGTTGATGCAAGAATTAAAGCCGCGAGACCATGCAATGCGTCGTGATTTTGGTGTATGGGCCGAAAATGAGATTGATCTCGATGCTGATTTTCATCGCAAAATTTTGTTCAGTGATGAGGCTCATTTTTGGTTGAATGGCTACGTCAACAAGCAAAATTGCCGCATTTGGAGTGAAGAGAATCCACATGAGACCCTTGAGACGCCATTATATTCACAAAAACTGACTGTTTGGTGTGCTCTATGGGCTGGAGAGTAAGTTACCATAAATGGAGACCGGTATAGAGCCATGATAACCGACTATTTTGTTCCCCAATTGGATGGCATGAATGTGGATGAGTTGTGGCTCCAACAAGACGGCGCTACATTCCACACAGCGCACGTCACGATTGATTTATTGAAGGAAACATTCGATGAGCGCATAATTTCGCGGAATGGACCTGTCAATTGGCCACCAAGATCGTGCGTTTTGACACCACTGGATTATTTTCTTTGGGGATATGTGAAGTCGCTCGTCTACTCCAACAAACCAGAAACGTTAGGGGACTTGGAAGCCAACATTCGTGGCGTTATTGCCAACATACGGCCCCATATGCTCGAAAAAGTAGTTGAAAATTGGACCTGTAGAATTGGCTTTATTCGAGCCAGCCGCGGCGGCCACATGCCCGAAATCATATTTAAACATTAATGGCATAAAATTTTCCTTCCAATAAAGCGATTTTCTTGTGTTTTATTTCAATTCGAAGTTCTATACCTCTAAAAAAAACACCCATTATATACATATAAGAACTATAGCCAAATGTTGACCGATTGTTACAAAATTTAATATACTGGCTGGTATTAATACAAAGTTTATTTGTGCAAAATTTAGTAGCCATAGCTGACATAGTTTATAATTTAATAGCTTTTAACTGGCGTTTGTGGAATTTTAGTGTTTACCGGGAGCGGTTTTTATATGAAAGCTACGGTCAAAAATTGACCGATTCTTATAAAATTTGACATACTGACTGAAAGTTGCATAAAACTTCTCTGTTCTAAATTTAGTAGTCATAGATTTTACAATTTTATTCAATTTATCAGCATAAATGTGATACCCAGGGCAGGGTTATATGGGAGCTCTAACTAAATGTGAACCGATTTTATCCATTTTCAGCACACAATTTCTATCTTAAATACATTTGCTAAATTTGTTTTCTCTTGCTCTTGTAGTTAAGGCGCTATCGCGTTTTTATCTGACGGACAGACGGACATAAACCCCCTTTTCTTGTTGTATTTTTGTGTTTCCATAAGTTTTTATATGGGAGCTAGGGTCAAATGGTGACCGATTGTGACAAAATTTTGCACACTTGTTGACATAAGACCTCCTCATGCTAAATTTAGTGGTTATATCTATTATAGTTTTAGATTTATTGGCATTTAAGTGTATTTAATTTGAAATTTTGACTGCTTCCGTAAGTTTTTTATATGGAAACTATGACTAAATGTGAACCGTTTTGATAAAATTTTGTATGCCGTCTAGGGCTTATTCAAAACTTCTATATACCATCATTGCTATTATAGTTCGTTATTTGTTAGCAAATAAGCGATTAGCATAGGCGAGGTTATACGGTTGATATGGTCAAATATTAATCGATTTTACTCAATTTCTCAGAGATGAAGAATGTTTTTGCTAAGTTTCAGAGAGCTAGCTCCTTTCGTTTAGGCGTTATCGTGATTTCAACAGACAGACAGATGGACATTCCATAAAGATTCAGAATATATATCGTTTTTGATTCTTAAGCCAATATTAAGGAAATATCAAACGGAATGACAATCTCAATATACCCCCCATTCTTTTTGATGGTGGGTATAACAAAAATTTGAATTGAAAATTTTAAGTCAATTTGGGTTGTTTCGTTGAAGTAAAGGAACACACATACTATATGAATACAAATAAATTTCTTTAGTTTTTTTTTTCATTTGAGCTTTTATTGGGGCATACTTACTTAAATGATCTATATTTACATCCTGTTAAGGTTGAAGGCTGAGCGTATTTAAGATTTTGTGCTCTTATTCTCTAATTTCGTAGGACAATCTTCCATTGAAGTTTTAACGTTTCATAGTCATTGTTTTTTCTAGGAGTGGGTTTATTAGCCCGACTTCCTAATAGTATCGTTCTTATTGGAAAGCTCGCAGCACATGTTAGCTCACTACATTAACGGGTGTTAACGCAATTCCCCGGATGATACCATGAGGATGTCAGTGTTCACACTTGAGATTATGGATAACCAAGTTTGGGCTTATAAAGTTAAGACCAATAAAAACCGTTGCTTGGTATCCAACATCCCCTACATCATCTATCTGAACATTTAAATCGCCTTAATTTTGAATGATTATTTGGGTATGAGAAAGCTTTCGTCAAGATGGCTGCCTCAGTTGCTTACAATCAACCACAAAAGCAAATGTTTGACAATTTTGCTTAAATGTTTGGAGTTGTTCTGTAGCAGTTTGGACGATTTTTTCATCGTTTGGCAGCCTTGAACGCAACATGAACCCAATACATCATACTAAAGGGAAAACTTTGGCTTTGTCGGGGTGAAAAAGTTGTTTTGAACATGGGAAGTGCAAGGGGTAAACACTTGTGCAATTTCCATAGTAAAAATCATGAAAATCCTCCATATTCTCCAGATTTAGCACCGAGTGACTATTTTTTGTTCCCAAACTTGATAAAATCGATCGGGCCAAGAGATTTTACTCCAACGACAAAATCATCTCACACACAAGTAAGAGTGTTAAATTCGGCTGTACCTCCAAATCTTATACATGAAGACTATAGCCAAATGTTGACCGATTGTCGTAAAATTGTATATGCTGACTGGTATTTATATAAACCCTATTTATGCAAAAATTAGTAGCAATAGATGTCATAGTTTATAACAGTGTTACGCACAACTACATAAACAAATTTGCTATGTATTGGAAGCAGCAACACAACGTCATTTAACTGAACAGAGTTGGAAAAGTCTATACAGTCTTTGTTTTTATATGCCATGAAATTTTACAATAATTTATTTATTTGGTTTCCTCATCAAATAATTTTGGAACATTGGGGATTGCCTTTAAAAATAAAATGTCGGTAATGGTTATTAATCAGTAAACGTAACAGTATTTTTTTAAAATATCGGTAACGGTAAATGTGCTAAATGTGTTTTATCTGTAGTGGTATTTTAAAAAATATTGATAAAATCATTTTAACGGTAACGGTATTTTGGAAAATATCGTTAACAGTAGTTGTGCTGAAAGGGTATTTAATGCTGTTATTTACCGTTATATTTTTAATTTTATAATGTTTTATGATATTATTCAATGAAAATTAAATAATAAATAGTAATACTAAAATGATGTGTTATTCATTTGACAGTGGCTAGGAAAAATCTACTTCTTTCAACGTGAAATTTTGAAAGTCGCTTCGTACATTATTTTCACTAGCGATACTTAAATCACGTTGTATTATTATGATGGATCTACAAAAGTTTGGAAGCCGAGTTAAATGCCCTGTAATAAACTTAAAGATGCTTTTTAAAATTTTGCATTGATAGCAGTATATTTTTCCTAGCCACTGTATATGCATTTTTTTTTAAACATAGAATACATAATGCACACATTTACGACTTTTGTAGTAACAGTTACATTAACGGTTGTTTAACACAAAAGAAACAAACTTAAGCAATTTGATGTTTAATATTTAATATCATTACATAGTTTACTATTCTATAAACGACATACAACATTAATTTTTTTGTTTTTATTTATTTTCAAATTACCGAACTGACAGACTAACTAGCAAATGCATTAACAAACAATATATGTAAATACGTTATCCATTCCTGCTAATCATAATTTGTGTGAAAAAACTCAAAAAGAGCGAGAGAAACAATTTGTTGTTTATAGTATACATGTTTCAACAAGAGAATGGGCTGCGCAAGCAGAATTTCTTTTCCTATCGCTATCTATAGGCAAATAAATGTTTGCATAACGCTGGTTTATAACATAATAGCTTTTAACTAGCGTTTGTGGTTTCCGGGAGTGGTTTTTATATGAAAACTATGGTCAAATATGGACCGATTCCTATGAAATTTGATATACTGACCAATAGGTGCATAAAAATTCTCTGTTCTTAATTTAGTAGTCATAGCAATTACCATTGTATTCAATTTTCAGCATAAATGTGATTCTCGGGGCGTGGTTATATGGGAGCTCTAACTAAATGCGAACCAATTTCGCCCATTTTTAGCATACAGCTTCTTAAAAAATCGAAAATACTTTCGTAAAATTTTGATTCTCTAGCTCTTTTTTTAAGGCTCTATCGTTCTTTCATTTAATGGGCAGACGGACACACACCCCCTATCTTTATTGTATTTTTATTTTTGCGTTTCCGTAAGTTTTCAACCTGAAAAAAATTGCGAATTTCGCACGAAAAAAAAAAAATTTTTCTCCATTAATTTCTAAATAACTCCAAAACGATAAGAGATACAGAAAATTTATTTAGGACTAAAATAAATGCTATTTTATTATGCATCTTCAAGTATTTTAATTTTGAAAATCGGATGAGTCGTTCTCGAGTTAGGACGAAATAGGTCTCCGTACCTGACTAATGTAAGGGGAAACATTTGCCACGCCCATAAAAAAAATCCAGATCTGATGGAAAAAAACCAACAACGGGTCTGAGTTTTGCGCATCAAGATCCATATAGTCCGCATAGTTTTATTAAAAGGAAAGACAGAAAATGAAATTTTGCAGAGCAGTGTTATTAATAGTCTTGTTCAAATTTGTCTTTAAAATCTTTTAGAAAAGGCCTAGAAGAGGGAATAACCATAAGGCATCAATCAAGCATAAGTGCATCAATTATACAATTTAATGTTTTATTAATATTTTTTTTAATTTAATTGCCACATTTTTTCGAGTTTATCTCAATTTATCAAGTGTAAGTTGCACATACAAAACAGCGAGTAAATAACTCCTACCATTATCTTCTCGTTCAAATTTCTTAAAGCTTTTGTTGAATTTAAAACAGTTTTACTGTATCCACTGGAATTTAACGCTGTCTGCCAAAGGATTCCTTAATGTTAAGGCTTGGTATTTTCGGTGAAGAAAACGAAATGCTTAAACACTTTAAGTGACTACTTGACACTACCGAAATGTTTTCCTTTGCTTCGTTGGCTTTTTCGCTAACAATGTGTAAATTTTATTCGCTTTGTTGTCAGTCTGACATTTGGAAAATTTTAATCTTTTTTAGCTGGGAATGTTTAAGTATAAAAATGAGTGAAAGTTTAATGGGAATTTAGCCTGCAGAGGCATGGTATTATTTTAAACTGGTGACTACTTTTAAAGCACATTTTCTTATATTTAAGTAAAAATAAATGTAAGTTAGATAAACAAACATATTTTGACCCCAGTTTTGAATGGATGATTGAATGATTTCACTAAAAATTTAAAATATAATAAGGTGGCTCATGAATTTTGCTATATTAGGAAACTCGAAGTACTTTTTGTAAAGTTTATCTTATTTATTTATCTTTATTATTTCTTTATACCTACCATCAAAAAGAATAGGCGGTATATTGAGATTGTCATTCCGTTTGTAATTTCCTTAATATTGATTCCAAAATAAAAATTGAGCGTTGTCTGTCTGTCTCCCCGTCAGTCTTTTCAAAGCACGATAAAGGAAAGGAACTAGGTCACTGATACTTGGCATAGATATTCTTCATTTTTAGGGAAAATTTTGGTATTGAAATTGGGTAAAATCGGTTAAGATTTGACCATAGCTCCCTTATAATCTCGCATAGGCTAATTGCTATTTGTTAATTAATGACAAATTACAACAGCTATGATGATAAAATTTGGTATATAGAAGTTTTACATAAGCACTAGGCAGCACATCAAGTTTTGTAGAAATCGGTTTATATTCAGCCATATAACCCATACAAAACACCTACGAAAGCAGCCTAAATTGCACCTAAAATATACTCAAATGCGAATAAATGATCAACTATATTAGCTATGACCACTAAATTTAGTGCAAGGAAGTCTTATGTAAATGCTAGCCAGCGTGAAAAAATTTTTGTCACAATCGGTCACCATTTGACCTTAGCTCCCATATAAAAACCTACGTAAACACAAAAATACCAAAAAGATAGGGGATTTATGTCCATCTTCTGTCAAATAAAGCATGATAGCCCCTTTACTAAAAGAGTTAGAGAGATACAATTTTACAAACATATTTTCGATATGTTGGAAAAGTTGTGTAATGAAAATAGCCGAAATCAGTTCACATTTAGTAAGAGCTCCCATATAACCCCGTCCCGGGAATCACATTAATGCTGATAAATTGAATACAATATTTATACCTATGACTACTAAATTTGGAACAGAGAAGTTTTGTCCAACTATTGGTTAGTATATCAAATTTTATAAGAATCGGTCCATATATGAACATTAGGGTGACAATAAAATTTGTTTTCTTTGATTTCAAATGTTTTTCTAAAGAATATTGTGACACTAGGTCTAAAAGTTTAGATCTGAAAATTTGAGCCAAATCGGACAACGTTCTATGGGCGCGCATCGGGTCCAAAGTTTAAGAGCCCATTTGTATGGGGAAAAATGGGTTATTTTTTGTTTTTGCGAAATTTAGACCAAAAGTAAAGATAGATAAAAAAGTAAAGTAAAATTACGAGAAAAAATAATAGAATATTAAAGAGAACTAATATAGCTTTATTTCAAATCATGAAAGACGAAAATCTATGAAGTAGTTTAAAAGTTATTGCAGTTTTCCCCAAAAATGTATGTCCTTGAAAACGCGCCTAAGGATATGCACCAAAAATTGTATGTTGTAAATAAAGAAATTCCTATGTTACGCATGATTTAATGGCATGTTACTAGTAAATAGTTAAGTTTTGTTTAAATATAATCAAATTTAATTAATTTTTTTTTTATGTTGGAAAATGATACATTTTTCTCAGGTCGGTTTCAATAATCATTTTTTAATTTTTTGAAAATTGTGTTCAAAAAATATTACATATTTAGAATTTGCTCTCCATTGCGTTAAAACAGACAAATGGGAGAATAAAACCCAAAAAAATAGGTCGATATCTTGAACCGTTTCGCCGTACCTGCGATTTCAAATTGAAGAATTTCGTGAAAATGTAAATTTTTGGGCTAAATTCGAGTAAATGCTCAGTAAATTTTACTTGTATTCAATTTTAACAAAAAAGATAATTAATATTATTGCTTCGTTTATATAAAACCTATGCTGAAGGTTTTTTTTTAATATTGGACGAGATTAACCCTTTCTTCACCCCGGTCAAATGTCAAAATTTCGATTTTCCGAAAATTTTCAAAGCAAGATTATTGAATATTAAGTAATATTTTGCGAATTTAAAAATGAAAATAATTGTTTTTGCTATGTTGGCAAAGTTTAGTATATAGAAGTTCTACATAAGCACTAAGCAGCATAAAAAAATTTCTTCATAATCGGTTCACCATAGCTAACATACAAAACGCTAACGGAAACAGCCTAAGTTCCACCTTAAATATTCTTGTTAATTTGTACAATTCTAAAATTTAATTTGATTACTCATTATAGGGCCTTCGAAGCCCTTATATCGATCACAACGGTCATGCAATTTGATACCATTTTAATAGAACGTATTGTCTTAGGCCTCAAAAAAGGTCATATTTAATCTCTGCCGTTTTCTTTTGAATCGGTTCTGAGTTTATCTCCATCGAGCATTTCAACACATATCTTTTGAATGCTATAAACTTTTCAGCCCATATGTTATATGATTTTAATTACTCCATAAAATAATTTGATGTCATATCGTAATGGAGGAAAATACATAGTATAGCCTATGTATTTACTTAAACCCATATATAAATATATACATGGTTTTATACAAATAATACTTTCTCCAATAATCCTGAGTACAGCAGAAAGTTCTTTGCACAAATACAGGATTAACCAGGAAGACTCTTTCAGTTATAACTCATTTCTATGTTATACATATATATTTACTCATTTGTTTGCATATAAAAGTCAAGCTATCTGGAAAGCCATCAAACCAGACCAAAAAGAAAACCAAAACCAATGTTAAAATATCTCTATACACATACATTTTTATACCATTTGCTAAAATAAATGCATGAACTTGTGAGTGTTTTTTGTGTTGGTATTCGAGTATATGTCCATTAAAATATTTTCAATTTAATGGTTTTTACTTCAACTTAATGTATTTCCTTTTACGATTTACTCCAGCTTTAACATTTTCATATTATTTTGACGACGACGACGATGATGAAATTTTTTGTTGGTTTTTTTAATGGTTGGCAGTTTTCTTTGAGTAGGCGAAGTAAATATATATACGTCAATTTAAATGAGATATCGACATAGTAAATCATATCTATTGTACAAGAGTAGGTGGTGTTCCATATGGCTAAAAGCGACTAAGAGGAAAGAGGTTTTATGTTACCATATAATATCTTATTTTGTATATAAATGTATATATTCTAGTGTTTATAAATGTATGTAAATACTATATATGATGTGTTATATACTTAAGTGTTATATACAATGTTGGAGTAGCAGATTTCGACTAGTCTAAGAACAGTAAAGTCATCATTGATTGACCTGTTCGTGCTAAATTTAGTGGTTATATCTGTATTTTATTTTATCTGTTTCCGTAAGTTTTTTTCATGGGAGCTATGACTAAATGTCAAGTGATTTTGTTGAAATTTTATATGCTGCCTAGGGCTTATGCAACTTCCATATACCAAATTTTATCATCATAACTATTATAGTTTGTCATTTATTAGCAAATAAACGATTAGCCTAGGCGAGGTTTACACTCAGGGAAAAAACGTGCTGATAATAAGATTTTCTGCTTGAAATCGAAACTTTTTCTGCTTGAAAGTAGAGTAAATACGAAAAATCTTAGTTTGAGAATAAAATCTTATTTTTTCAAGATTCTTTGTAAGATCGCAATCTTAAAAAAAATCTAAGCACAGGATCGATAACTATGAATGTGTTCTTATTAATTAAGATTAAATTCTTAATTTTTAAGAATGCACTCTTAATTAATAAGAACATAATCCTAAATAATAAGAACGCATTCTTAATTATCGATCTTGTTCTTAGAACTTTTTCAAGATTGCGATCTTACAAACAATCTTGAAAAATAAGATTTTATTCTTAAAATAAGATTTTTCGCATTTACTCTACTTTCAAGCAGAAAAAGTTTCGATTTCAAGCAGAAAATCTTATTTTAAGCACGTTTTTTCTTATTATAATATTCGTATTTGGTGATAAAATAAAACACATTTTTTATTATTTTTTCCCCTTTCGAGGAATGTAATAGTATTCCTTTATTTTAAAATTTTGATTTATTTATTTTAGATTATAGGTAGTTAGTAAAAAATTGTATCCTAAAAATACCTTGACTTCATCTTCCGTTTTAAAAAGTGTGCATATTTCTGTCAATATATCTTGGAAATCGTGAGGATGAAGTGTGAGATCCTTTTTTAGAATTTGATGTACTATAATCTGGATCAGATCATCACGATAGTTATTGTTTAAATCTTTGCGTGAAGCATAAAATTCTAGGATGTTTTTGCCACTTACTGATTCATTCAATAATGAAGCTAAATCCTATATAAATAAACGAAAATATTTTATGTTTTGTACACATTTTAATGTATTAAGTAATTATCTAATACTTTTACCTTGTCTGACCTACTGACCTACCATCGACGGCATCGAAAGTGTATCTTCATCAATTTCAAACTAAAGGACAAAACTATTAGTGGTTTAATTTACTTTCTAAATAAAATATTAAAACCTGTTTATTTTTCCAGACAAATAATTTTTCACTGCTTTCATATACCGCAGACTTGAGCCTGAAACAAATTAAATTAATATAATTTTTTATAAAGAAATTTACTTATGTATTTATAAATATGATGAAAAACTTTCGCTGCAGGTACGGAAAAACCCATTCCAGATCGAATTCTTTCAAAAGATTTTTCAGCAACGCGTCATCGTCCAAGAAATCTCATGAAATTTCTTGTGAAGGGCACACAGTGGTTTACGGACGCTTTTTTTTGGAAATAATTCTGTAACTTTTGAACGACTGGAGATATTTGAATGAAATTTGGCGTGGTGATAGTCAAGGAGTATTCGAGTTAGTTTTAAAAAGCACTGGCCCATGAGGGGTCGGGAGAGTGATTGATGGACCTTCAAAGTTGGTCACCTCGGGTGTTCGACTTTTTTAAAAATTCGCCAAAAATCCATTTATGCATGGATTGAAAAGAAATTTTAAACTTAAGTTCTCCTTCAGAAGGTCTACAAAAAATACGCTTACATGTGTAGGTTATCTCCTTTGGGTTTCGAGATATTTGGATAAAAAGGAATTTTTGGGTTGATTTTTTACTTATTTTTTTAAGCTTTTTTTGATCTGGTGGACGCATCTGAAGATCAAAAATTTTTTAAGAATATTCGTTAAAATTGTAACAAAATTCTAAATAATTTTTGTGCAAGTTAGTTATAGATATCTTCTTTCGTTTAAAAGTTAAAAATATTCAAAGTTGAAACTTAAAAAAAAATTCGCTTTTTTTTTGAGTTTTTCCCTAAAAGTAAATAAAAAAATATTTTCTTAAGAAACATAAAAATATTTTTAAAGTTTTTAAAAGAAAACATAATGAGAATGCGTATAAAACAAATTTCTTGCTAATTGGACTTTTGGTCCTCGCACATGCCCTCTCCAAAAAATGCCAATTTGTAAAAAAAAATTTTGGTTTAAATAAAAATTTCTCAAAAGGCAAAGCACCGATTTGAAAAAGATAATAATGTCCATATTTTCTAATATATCTGTTATTGATTGGAAAAGTTTTTTCTGAAACGAGCTGCAAATAGAGTCAGTGTTGCCATTTTTGTAAAAAAACTCATTTTTTGAAACCCTTTTTTCCCGAGTTGGGAATTGGGGAATTTTTTAGTAAAAATTGGGAATTTTTTTAGTCTATTGCTTTTAGATCTTATTGGTCTATATAACTACAAAATTTTATTGTGATATCTTTATCCATGTCATTTCTACAAAATATCAAATATTGAAATTATTTTCCTTAAAAAAGTAGAAAAGTAATATTTTTTTGTTTTACGATACAAAGTGTAAAAACATTAACTCGCTTAAAAAAGATTTTTACTTGGTGTTCATCTCCTGGTCTTTCCCGATCCAATGATACTAAATACGTATATCAAACTTTAATACATAGCCTTTAAAAGCTCTAAAAACTTTGCCTCCCATAGCATTTTTAAGCTAAATATTGGAGTATTGGAGAGTAATGTGTGCAAATAAAGTTAATGGTGCACAGTGGTATTAACTCTGCAATTTCTAAACCACTAGACGGATTTTGACAAAATTTGGAACGTCAATAGAAGAGGTGTGAGGCTTTTAGATCAATGTTTAAGAACGTATTTGTCGGTAGCACAGTGGGCTCTACAGTGGGCCAAAGTTGCCTACCTCGGGTATATAAAACATTTGGGGGCGTATAACTTTCCTCAGTTGGGTCCGATCTAAAAGATTTTTACGTTTTCGAAAACTTCTTAAAAAAGTTAAGAAAAAAACATGCTTACTTTACTAAATCATCTCTTATAGTTTAAGAGATATTTGACTACATACAATTTTAGTATAATATTTTAACATTACTTTGTAATTTTTCGCAAAAATCTCTAAAACTAAACAAGGTATTGCGACTATTTTTGTGCATAGTATGGACCTGTGTATGCGAAAATCAGAAATATAAATTTCGGAACAAGTTCTGAAATTAAAATGAAAATTTTTGAATACAGAAGAGTATGCTTTTCGCAAATTTGAGTTTTTTTAGAAAAGCGGCCCGTGTGACCCGATTAATAGCCGGGCTCTATCAGATTTTTGCACAGATATTAAAAACATTATACTTAATACAATTTTGTTAAAAAAAAAGTTTGAGATAAAATAAACAATTTTTTTACAGTCACAAAACAGTTGGGTCCGATCTAAAAGATTTTTACGTTTTCGAAAACTTCTTAAAAAAGTTAAGAAAAAAACATGCTTACTTTACTAAATCATTTCTTATAGTTTAAGAGATATTTGACTACATACAATTTTAGTATAATATTTTAACATTACTTTGTAATTTTTCGCAAAAATCTCTAAAACTAAACAAGGTATTGCGACTATTTTTGTGCATAGTATGGACCTGTGTATGCGAAAATCAGAAATATAAATTTCGGAACAAGTTCTGAAATTAAAATGAAAATTTTTGAATACAGAAGAGTATGCTTTTCGCAAATTTGAGTTTTTTTAGAAAAGCGGCCCGTGTGACCCGATTAATAGCCGGGCTCTATCAGATTTTTGCACAGATATTAAAAACATTATACTTAATACAATTTTTTTAAAAAAAAAGTTTGAGATAAAATAAACAATTTTTTTACAGTCACAAAAAACACAAGTTTTGTTAAAAAAATGACTGATTTTCGACTACCGCTGGTTGTAGGGTGCATGTCCAAAATTTTTAGAAATATAGTTTATACTGATCCCTCAAGTCCATCTTTTAGAAAATGTAAAAAACGAATTGAGTCTTTTGAAAAAATTTTTCACAAATATTGAAAAAATAATATTACTTTTTTTGAAAAAAAAAATATTTTTTCAGGCTTTTTTCGGTACACAAACTTTTAAGAATATTTCTGTGTTATTAAGTTTACATAATAAAGAACTTGTTTCTTCCAGTTCATTTAGAAATTTATCAGCAATCTTGCAGTATTTTTTTAAAAATTTAACGTAGTACAAGAAAAGATAAATAGGCCAAAAAAGGCCAGAAGACATACCATAAAAAGCAAAAGAAAAATTTGGATTCAAATATCTCTTAAACTATAAGAGATAAGGTAGTAAAGTAAGCATGTTTTTTTCTTAATTTTTTTAAGAAGTTTTCGAAAACGTATCTTTTAGATCGGACCCAATTGAGGAAAGTTATACGCCCCCAAATGTTTTATATACCCGAGGTAGTCAACTTTGGCCCACTGTAGAGCCCACTGTGCTACCAACAAATACGTTCTTAAACATTGATCTAAAAGCCTCACACCTCTTCTCTTGACGTTCCAAATT